>JAPYYJ010000952.1:0-14884 GCA_028533885.1 Nasua narica
GCCCTCTGTCGTCTTTTTAGTCTGTACTTCATTTATTTCTGCTCTAATCTTTGTTATTTCCTTTCTTGTACTAACTTTGGGCTTTGTTTGTTCTTTTTGTAGACCAGTGTTCAGTTTAGCTTAGCAGATAGAATTACCAACATTACCAATAAAAATCATATTTAAGGAGATTTTCTGGTGACACACACCTGAGTTAGCTAGTTCAGAAGGAGATGGAGAGAAGGAGGGAGGGAGGAAATGAGGGAAGGAAGGAAAGAGTGAGGGAAAGGGAAAGAGAAGTAGAAAGAGAGAGAGGGAGAGAGAAGAAACAGAGAGAGGAAAAAGAAAGAAAGAGAAGAAAGAGGGAGATAGGAAAGAAAGAAGGAAGGAGCGAGAGGGAAGGAGGGAAAAGGAAAGGAGGAAGAAGGAAGGAAGGAAGGAAGGAAGGAAAGAAAATCTGATCCTTTCAGAAGAAACAGAGATGGCGTAAGATAATTAGGATTAAAAAAATCTTTAGGTGATTTTACATCAAGCCATCACAGGGGGTAGCAGCTTCATTGGGAGAAGGAATGTAGACGTGCTTGCACATCAGCTCTGCATCCATTGACATAAACCACTGTCATCTATTTATAAACCGCTGTTGCTACTATCAATATTCCTCTATTGGATGGGCAAGTTCATACTGATGCTTGTCCCACAGGTATGATTTTTTTCTGAGACTCTTCTGAGTTTGAGATTCTGAAATTCTACTTCACTAAGTCCCACGTGTGATCACATGTAGCATATCAAAGTAAAGTAACCCAGCTCTTCCATCAGATTATATAAATGGTAAAGAAATAGGTTTCTGCCCCCTCACTCTTTCTCTGAGCATCTGGTTAAGGAAAGAAATCATAGCAATTTTCTTACAACAGCAGGATCCATAGTCTTTTATTCCATATCCAACCCCTTACTCTCAAAATTTTCCAGTTTCTCTTTCAGTAGCAAATGTGGCTCTTCAGAAATGGGGAGGGGGGTATTTGAGATATAAGTTCACCTAATGCCAAAACTAAGCATGGGCTCACTAACTTTCAAATGAGATTTCCATGTGGTGTAGACAGCAGCAAGGAAAGCATCAGTTCATTGAAGTAGAATCATGATTATTGCCCCACCTGTCCTTCGAACTTGCCTATGCTCTTTGGAAGTTTTCGGGAACCTCTGTTGTGCTACAATTATTGAAAATCATCAGGATTTTTGTACGTGCACTTTTGGAAGGAAAACAGAAGGATGCAATTCATTTGTGGTCATGCACCTCGCTTTTTATTTTAATGGAAAATCAAGCCTATTTTATTTTTCCCCTTTACTGTGGGCAGCAGTTTTCTCCAGTGAGCCTACCTTAATTGCATCAGGTTTGAGAAACTCATATTAATGGCAACTCCCCAAATCAGTACATTGCAGATATGTCATGCACAATAACAAACAAAATATTGAAAAGATAACTGCCATCAGATTCTGAGATCAAAGAAACAAGATAACTTGTCTCCTGACACAACAAACATTAGGGGACTTTAAACACACCACATCTTTTCCTGGGGCCAGTGTGGGTTTGCAGGCCAAATGCTAGTCCACCAATTTTCTGTTTCACTGAACAAAGGGTTTTCATTTGAATTAATAATATTCCTAAACACTTTTTTTGCAAAAGTATTACAATTGGGAATGTTCCTAGTGATTCATCAGCATTTTGATGTTTTCTAAGAGAATTTCTGCCTAAAAGAGAACTGGAGGCAAAACTTTTGCATCCATTTGAAATTGTTACTTTGGTCGGAAAAAATAAAATGCACTATGGTGTTGTCTTGGCCAACATCAAAGTCATTTCTACACATTGAAGTTGGCTATGACCCTAGAGCCTAATTTTCCAAAGTGTGTAATGAATGGTTATTGATAGAAGGAATTTGGAATCAGATAATATCAACTTACAGATTTCTTTTTTTTTTTTAAAGATTTTGTTTATTTATTTGGCAGGGAGAGAGAGAAAGAGAGAGAGATCACAAGTAGGCAGAGAGGCAGGCAGAGAGAGAGGGGGAAGCAGGCTCCCTGCTGAGCAGAAAGCCCGACGCAGGGCTCGATCCCAGGACCCTGAGACCATGACCTGAGCTGAAGGCAGAGGCTTTAACCCACTGAGCCACCCAGGTGCTCCAAATTACAGCTTTGTAATAATACCAAAAAAAAAAAATCAATAGAGACAAGAGTTGTGTTCTAGGACCTTCTGTCAAATCCATTATCTTCAGTAAAGTGCATGCAAATATAATTCAGTAAGAGTAATGGCAAAGGAACTTTCAGGTATCAATATACTTGGTAACATTTTTTACAGTCACAGTTTCTGGTCATGCTTCACTCTGCATTTACTTCCCGTTCACACCTCCCTCCTTCCCCTCACTGTCTTCATCCACCAGCGTAGAACCTAAACCTAAGTTCAAGAAATGTGCCTAACACCACACAGATTAAAACTGTTTACAAGAGATTTATTGTTATTTCTAATTTTAAATTGATAAATTCTTATTTAAGACTCTTGGAAAATATATCAAAATATAGGAGGTTATAAAGTAATAAGAACAAGTTATCCATATTTCCACCATTAATCCATTTAATTATTAACTCCTAACTTGTTTTCAACAAACATTTTTAAGCACCTTTTATGTGTATGGGACATTGGGAAATTGTAAGAGACATCCAGACTTCGACAAACATAGTTTAACATGAAAATATGGACGTTGCTATGTTAAGGGATGATAAAAATATACGCACTATGAGAAAAGAAGAGGGTTATACTATTTTTTGCTAGGAACATTGAAAATTTTTATTTTTTTTTCACAAAGAAGGAAGTTTTGGGGTGCCTGGGTGGCTCAGTGGGTTAAAGCCTCTGCCTTCGGCTCAGGTCCTGGGATCGAGCCCCGCATTATGCTCTCTGCTCAGCAGGGAGCCTGCTTCCCCCTCTCTCTCTGCCTGCCTCTCTGCCTGCTTGTGATCTCTCTCTCTCTGTCAAGTAAATAAATAAATAAAATATTTTAAAAAATCAAGAAACAAAGAGGGAAGGTTTGGAAGTAGAAACCCATGGAGTGAGAAAAAGAAAAGATCCCAACAAAGAGACTGTCATAATTGTAATCTAGAGATGAGAAAGCATAGCTTTGGCAAGCCTCTGACAGGATCACTTTGAGCAGACAGAATAGAAAGCATTAGGCCAGTAGGGAGACAAGTCAGCTTGGGACCATGGAGGGCCTGGGTTGGACATTAAGGCTTTCCCAAATAGGAGAAGCAATACAGGTCAATATTTAATTAGACTAATCCAATGTGGGAAAATGACTAAGGCAGCGGGTGGAAGAACATGGTAATCATTCAGATAAGAAGAAAATATTTTCTTGCCAGAAAAAAGACAGAGGATGAAATACATGTAAAAAAAAAAAAGAAACAATAAAAAAAGACAATGTGGTTATAAATTTGACAGGAATTTTAAGCCATGGAGAAGAAAGAAGGGCAAGGTTACGTTTTCTAGCCTACTGGCTGGAGATTTAACTATTAGCGGATAAACAGGAGCAGAGGAAAGGAACCAAAAATCGAGAGAGGGCAAGCAAGATTGTTTTGAATACAGTTTTTAAATTTTGGAATAATTTTTGTTTTACGTAAAAGTTGCAAAGCCGGTACTGAGAGTTCCTGTATGACCCCATGGTCACTTTCTTCTTTTACTAATCATGAAGAAATATTGATCCCTTATTATTAAATAAGGACCGTATTTTATTCAGTTTTCTTTGGTTTGTATTACATGTCCTTTTTCTGCTCTGGAATTCCATTGGCGATGCCACACGGCCCTTAGTCACCATGTCCCCTCAGGTGCCTCTACACTATAACGGTTTCTCAGATTTCCTCTGTGCTTGGTGACCTTGACCATGTTGAGGAATGCACGTTGCATGTTGGAATGAATGTCCCTCTAATGGGATTTGTCTTTTCTTTTTCTCAGGAATCCACCAGGGTTCAGGGTTTGGAGAAGGAAGACCACACATGGTCGATTGCCATCCCTCTCAAGACTAGTGCAATAAGCATGACTCACTACACTTGGCATTGTCCTTGGTCACCTGGCAGAGACTGTTTTTCAGGTTTAGTCGCTGCAAAGTTACTCTTCATTTTACCCTTATGCTTAGTTCACTCTTCGGAAGAGAAACGCCAGGCACAGCCCACATTTAAGTAGTAGGGCGTCATATTCTACTTTCTGTGGAGGGTACATTGGGCTTTTAATATTTGTTTCAGAAGGAGGACCTGTCTTGCAAACATCTGCTTGCTAACCACATCAGTAGCCAGTCTAAATTAGATAGTTACCTAAAATCACCCATGAGATTACCACAGGAGAAAACAGGGCTGTGTCTAGGATTCTGGTTAACCCACACTATGTTCATAACCAAATATATGTAATACCCCATTTATTTTTCTGAAATGAGATCACGGATAGTATAAGTATGTAGCAGCATAGTTTAAAAATACATAATTTAAAAAATACGTAATTACTAGAGAAAGACAATTATCACATGATCTCTCTGATATGAAGAATTTGAGAGGCTGGGTGGGGGTTCTTGGGGGGTGGGGGAGGGAAGTGAAACAAGATGGGATCCAGAAGGAGAAAAACCATAAGAGACTCCTAAACTCACGAAACAAACTGAGGGTGACTGGGGGAAGGGGGGGTAGGGATAGGGTGGCTGGGTTGTGGACATTGGGGAGGGTATGTGCTATGGTAAGTGCTATGAAATGTGTAAGCCTGATGATTTACAGACATGTACCCTGGGACAAATAATACATTATAAGTTAATAAAAAATGCTAAAAAAATACATAATTACGTAACTGTAACGCAAAGGTAAAATAATATGAAAGTAATTTATGATAACATAGTGTGTAATTTTACATGCAAATGGCAAAGCATCTCTGACCTAGAAGACATGGTGAATTCGTCTGATGCTTGCTCCTTATCTTAATGAGGAGTATTAATACCAAGTGCCAAAGTACTGGTTCCTTAACTTACAGTAGCTTAAAAGGTTGCAGGTTGGTTTCTCTCCAGAGTCAGGGACACCCCAGGCATTTGTATAGGCTCATGAGCCTCTTGCATCTCCTGGCTTCCAAATCTCCAGGCCTCAGTGTTAGCTGCAGTTTTCTGCTTCTGGCCAGGAGACAGCAGGGAGAGCAGATGAGAAGACAAAACTGCTTTTCAATGCCGAGGGACGGCAGGTGCTGGTGAGTAATGCCCACCCAGCCTACCCGAGTCTGGGGAGGCTGGGAAATCAGCTTAGCTGTTTGACAGAAAAGAGGGGGAGATGAAATTTGGTAAATAAAGAACCAGGCACCAGGCACCGTACCAAGGCGGCACAGACATGGATGACAGACAGCTCGGAATGTGGAAGGTATTTCTGCTAGATGTGTGATTTTTATTCTGATGTCGTGACCAAGAGTGGTTAGAATTTTGTAATAAAACAAGGTATGGACTTTCCTCAGTTTTCGTGGTATTTGCATTCATGGAAGATTCAGTCGATTGAAATTGAACAAGATGCTAGAAATGTGTAGAGTCTGGCTCTATACCTGGAGAATTATGGGAATGGAATAAAATGTGGAATAAAATGGATTCACCACTGAACTCTGCCTCAGAAACTAACAATACGCTTTATGTTAATTATTGAACTTAAATGAAATAAATTAAAAAAAAAAGAGAGAAAAAAGAAAATGGATTTCCTAGGTCAAGGTTTTTGGTTTTTTTTTTTAATTTTATTTCTTTACCTGACAGAGATCACAAGTAGGCAGAGAGGCAGGCAGAGAAAGAGGGGGAAGCAAGCTCCCTGCTGAGCAGAGAGCCCGATGCGGGGCTCGATCCCAGGACCCAGACACCATGACCTGAGCCAAAGGGAGAGGCTTTAACCCACTGAGCCACACACTGAGCCACCCAGGTGCCCCTAGGTCAAGGGTTTTTAAAATGGAGCCAGGAGGCCATGAAGGAGGTAGGTCTTAGGCAAGTCCTCACCTGTGAAACCATGAACTTTTTAACTGGGCCAAACCAAAAATATCCCAAGAACTCTGGAGGAACTCTTGCAACTTGCTGCAGGGGTAGACTTTTGCTTAGGGAGAACCTTCACAGCCAATTCTGTTTGGCCAAGATTAGTTTTCCTCCACCAACACCAATCACAATTCCTCGTAAAAATCATACACTAGCATTCCCTTTGTTTTTATAAAGTCCCCATGTTTGTTCCCTGGCGGGACACAATTTGGGTCCCTACCTCTATCTGTGCTTCCCGGATTGCCATTGTGAGACCCTGAATCGACACTCTTGTTTTATTTCGGCTCTGCCTCGTTTCTCAGTGGACAAATAAAAGCAGACCTTCATGTGTATCATTGCTGGGTGTATAGCAATTTACATGGGGTACAAGCAATGCCTCGCTCTGTATTAAAGTCCCTGCACAGTCGGCATCCAGGGCACCCGGGCTGGCTTGCAAAAACCAGCAACACAACTCCATCCCAATTAATGAGAAAAACTAAAACAGCCTCTCGAGTTTTCACACCCCACCCCGGAAGGTGGGAGTACCTCGGACCGAGAACCACGACGTTAGCAGACGGGCAAAGAAGACGGAATACCAAGGGACAGACAGGGTGGGCAAAAGGAAAAACTGATGGGCAGTGGCACGAGGCAAAAAAGAGATCCATCAGAGAAAGGGGGGCAATGAGGCAGCCCAGGGGATATTTGGAAATACTAAATCAGAGTATGGCTTTGAATTTATTTTTTCTAGAACTTTATCTGAACTCAGAACTGTGTCATTTATGCCAAGTAGCACGTTCCTGATGTCAGTAAACAACGTTCAGCTGATGTATTCCATCAGTGAAAAAAAATCCCCATGCCACATGTCACTAGACAGTCTGATTTTAATGAGGTCCTTCTAATTATGAATATTATGGGGACATTGTTACGGACAGCAGATAGGCAGTTGACAATGCCTTTGGTGCTGCAATGTTTGAGTCAGCAAGGACCTAATGGCCACCAGATATTGCCCCTAATTGCATCTGCGTCCCCTGATCAGTTCTCAACGCCCTGTGGACTCTCCAGGAGCTTCAAGGGAAGGGAAGGGGCGTGAGTTTGATCGCCCCCTCCCTCCCATGCTCTTCTCTGACCTTCACTGAAGTTAAGTCACGTCCAGAGACAAGAAATAATAGAAAAGAGACTTTTGGGATACAAGTCATGTCAGGAAGGAGGATATGTTTTGTTTCGTTTTGTTTTGTTTTGTTGTTTGTTTAAGAAGAATTAAGAATTTCCTGGGGTGCCTGGGTGACTCAGTCAGTTAAGCCTGGACTTTTGATTTCGGCTGAGGGCAGGATCTCAGGGTTGTGAGATCGAGCCCTGCGTCAGGTCCCTGCTGGGCCGGGAGTCTGCTTGAGATTCTCTCCCTCTCCCTGTGCCCCTGCTGGCTCCTTTCTCCTTTCTCTCTCTCTCTGCGTCTTAAAAAAAAAAAAAAAAAAAAAAAAAAAAAAAAATCTAGCTGGTAGCAGAGGGTTAGTAGAAGTGTGAAAGTTCTCTTTTTCAAACAGCCCCCAAATGTGCGCAACGGAAAGCTCACTTCTTCCCTCATTTCTTCGCTATTGGGATTCTGCGCCGGGCTCTGTGCCCTTTGCCTCCCGCAGCGGCCCCTCTGGATGTCTGTCCCCATAAGCTGGTACCGCTGGGAAGTGATGGGCCACAAAACAGGTGAGAGGACACAGGAGGAAGCAGCTTGCTGTGTGCCGTGTTGTGTTTTGTTTTGGAAATATGGCAAACCACCCCGGAGTGACCAGGTGCCTGGTGCTTGGGAAAGGGAGAAGCCTGGGGGGATACGTTCCTGATGGAAGCAGAGGGGAGCCCATGGGGCAGCGCCTGGACGGTTCAAGAGAACGTTGATTCTGGATTGCAGCCAGGCCCTAAACCTCCACCATCCTGAGGATTCTCTGTGCGCGGGACTCAGACTGTCTTCTCTGGGGTTCTCTGTGTTTGATTAACTGTTAACAAGAAAGACAACTGTGTAGCTTTCTCATAAAATGCTGGGAGTTACAAGCACAGCAGATGGTGGAGGGGGAACCTCACCAATTAGCAGAGTTATTTGATCGAAAGATGAGAAGCCGGGTGCCTGAGTTAGAATTCAATGTCGGTATTAGTGTATTAGAAAAAAAAAATAAATAAATAAAATCCCAGCCTGCAAGAAGGTGTTTCATTAAGTGGAGAAAAATCTTATTATTTGAGACCCTACTTATTCACAATAAGTGACCTCCGTTCAGGCTTTGTAGATGCTATATTCTCCCGGATCATTTTATAAGAAATTCTCACTGTATTTATTCAACAAGCATATAGAAAGATGCAAAGTAGCCATTTACTTACAAACACCATTCCAAGTGCAACATATGATTGTTTATCCAGAAGTCTTTTTTTTTTTTTTAAGATTTTATTTATTTATTTGACAGAGAAAGAGAGATCACAAGTAGGCAGAGAGGCAGGCAGAGAGAGAGAGGAGGTAGCAGGCTCCCTGCTGAGCAGAAAGCCCGATGCAGGGCTCCATCCCAGGACCCTGAGACCATGACCTGAGCGGAAGGTAGAGGCTTTAACCCACTGATCCACCCAGGTGCCCCATGTTTATCCAGAAGTCTTAAAGTGACCGTAGGAAAAAGATTGCTTCGTAAGAGGAGTTTTTAAATTCAATTGCTTAAATTAATAGACAATAAAATGGACTTTTCTGTGTACGTTTCGGTGAATTATAAAACATGTGCAGACTTATGTAACTACCATTAGGAGCAGAGTACAAATAAGCTCTTCACTGCCAGAAATGCTTCTGTCCCCAGAGAGACGTGTTTGCAGTCAGACTGTGCCTGACACTGGTGAACCTTGATCTGTTCTCCACGGAATTATATACAATGTTACTTAGAATAAGGCTTTTGAGATCCATGTAACTTGCTTAGCATATCAGTGATTTATTTCTCTTGATTGTGATGTAGTAGCCCATTGTATGTGTAGGGAGGGAAAAATTCTTTTTCCTTCAGTGTCTTCCCCTTGGACTAAGAAATAAATTTATATGAGACAGATTAACAGGGGGAAAAAAAAAAGTTTTATTACCGGAACAGGGAGGGCCCCCCCCCCAAATTAAAATGAGACCTAAAGAAAGAACCAAGGTGTAAGGTTTTTTTAATACATTTTAGATACAAAGACAATAAATGACAGGAATTGACAGGATAAAGAAAACAGGTGTTTGGGGGCTCTAATTAGTAAGGAATTCTAAGCAAAATTTAGATTAGATTAGATTAGATTAGATGCATAGATTAGATTAGAAAAAAATAACAAGGCTTGTTTTTACTGGTTTCTTGACTGTAAGGTCCTCATATTTGGTTCAAAGAATGCCTTTTACTTCTTTGTATTTCATATGGGAGCTCTGCTTCCTGCCTTCAGGGGGACAGAGGAGGGTCTGAGGGTCCTTGTCCAGGATGTTTCCCCAAGTAGTTTCAATTCAAAATGATCAATATTTCATTGTGGTACATTTTGCGCGGAGAGCCCTTGGCTCTCCCACACAAGGACTTAGTACATTTGTTTACCTATATTCACCTGTTGAATGACATTGGGGCACTTATGAATGGAGTTGCCGTAAACATCCATGGATGGAGTTTTGGGGGAATGAATGTTCTTACACATAAGTGGGTGTGAGATGGCTGGGTCACATGGTGAGCACGCATTTATACAAGGAACTGCCGACCCATTTTTCAGAGTGGTTGTGCTATTTCTCATTCTCACCAGTAATGTGTGAGTCCCATTTCTCCGCATCCCCATCAGTGGTCTTGCCAGTATTTATTTCTTATATTTGCTGTTTTGACAGTTACACAGCTGTCTTGAATCCCAATTACAATCAAAATTATATTGTGCAAAATATAATAGCAATAAAATATAAAAGCAAATTTACATTAGCAAATAGCAAAATTCACATTGCTAGTGATATTGAACATTTTTTTCATGTGGTTATTTATCATCTGCATAGATTCTCAGGGAAGCATTAACTTGGCACTTTTGCTCATTTAAGAATTAGATTATTGTTGGGGTGCCTGGGTGGCTCAGTGGGTTAAAACCTCTGCCTTTGGCTCAGGTCATGATCTCGGGGTCCTGGGATCGAGCCCCACATCAGGCTCTCTGCTCAGCGGGGAACTTGCTTCCCTCTCTCTCTCTCTGCCTGCCTCTCTGACTGCTTGTGATCTTTCTCCCTCTGTCAAATAAATACATAAAATCTTTCAAAAATTAGATTATTATTTACTTTTGAATTTTGAGAGTTTTTAAAATTTATTGTTTCTGAATATAAAAAGGTCATTTACATAATGTCAGAATGTTTTCTCATCTCTAGACTGTCTTTTCATTGTCTCAATAGGCTTTTCCCAGAGCAAGCAATATCTATTTCATTATTGGTTTTAATGCACTGTACTGTTGATGTTAATGTTTCCTACTCTTTACCCCAGGAAGGATGATATTTTCTTTGTTTTCTTTTTTTTTTTTTAATTTTCTTTGTTTTAAGTTGGGTATGTTTTATTTTACATTTAAGTATATGATTCACTTTGAGTTAGTCTTGTGTAATTTTGAGGTTCAGAAGAAAGTTCCTTTTGTGTGGGGATAGTGGTCCAAGTGTTCCAACACCATTAGAATATCTTTCTCCGCTGAATTGCCTCAGTACCTTTGTCCAAAAATCAGTTGGCTATTTGTGTATATCTCTTTATCAATATTTTATCCTGTTCCATTGAATGATGGGCCTACTCTTCACCAATACCACACTGTCTTGATTACTGTAGCTATACTGTGAGTCTTGAGGTAAAGTGATTCTTCCAGCAATCTTCCTTTCAGAATTGCTTTGAGTATACTAGTTCCTTTGGCTTTCATATATATTTTAAAATAAGCTTGCCAATGTTATAAAAATTCACCTTGGGATTTTGCAGGGAATACAATAAATCTATAGTTCATTATGAGGTAACTTGACACTTGTTATTATTATTCAATCCATAAAAATAATGTCTTTCAATAAATTCAGATACTTAGCATTCGGTAGTTTCCTTGCATAGAGTATCTCTGTTATACTGATAGATTTACCCCTAAGTATTTCATAATTTCAAAACTATTTTTAATCATAATCGTATTATTTGGTCCAGTTTCCAATTTCTATTGCTAATGTGTAAAAATATAAAATTAATTTTGGTTTCAATCTTGTAATCTGCAATTTAGCCAAGTTGGTTTGTTAGTTCTGGGAGATATTTTTGTATATTCTTTGGGATTCTTCTCCATAAACAATCATGTTACAGATTATCCCTTTCTTTCTAATCTACAGGCTTTTTTTTTTTTTTTTTTCACGCAGTATAATGGCTATGACCAACAGATGCTAAAAGACGAAAAGATTCTTCCCTAGAGCTCTTTGATGTCAGACTTCTGGCTTCCAAAACTGTGAGACAATAAATTTCTGTTGTTTTAAGACACCCAGTTTGTGTTAATTTGTTACAAGAGCCACAGGAAACGATGTTTCTTTTTGTTGGTTTTCCTTTTTCAAATAAAGTATATTTTAGTTTTAGTTTTTATTTGATTCTTGTTTTTGTTCTGTTTCTTTGCTGGGACCTTCTGTCTGTTACTGTTTGCTTTTCACAACCCTCAAATAGCTTTTCCGTGTATTTTTTTCAGGTTTTGTAGCACTATTCAATGAGAAAGAGAGGGTACAGTGTGAATACTCTATCTTGAACCAAAGATTCTGGGAAGGGTTTTACTATGTGATTTTTTTTTTAAAGAATTTATTTATTTCTTTTAAGTAATCTCTACACCCAATGTGGGGCTTGAATTTACAACAGAGTGATTAAGAGTCGCACACTCTACTGGCTGAGTCAGCCAGGTGCCCCTTGCATATGAGGCTTTTAAAAGTCACGCTGTAATGTAACTCTAACTAGATGTACTCTTCAGTAGAGTGACTAGTGAATGTATGATCCAATAGGCTACAAGTGACAAATTATTGGTGTTGCATGGCCCATTCTTTTATATATATATAATGTATTATTTGCCCCAGGGTACATGGCTGTGAATCATCAGACTTACACATTTCACAGCACTTGCCATAGCACATACCCTCCCCCATGTCCATCACCCAGCCACCTTGTCCCTACCCTACCAACCCCCAGCCACCCTCAGTTTGTTTTGTGAGATTAAGAGTCTCTTATAGTTTGTCTCCTTCCTGATCCCATCTTGTTTCATTTCCCTCCCCCACCCTGCCTCCCGAATTCTTCATATCAGAGAGATCATATGATAATTGTCTTTCTCTGATTTACTTATTTTGCTTAGCATAATACCCTCTAGTTCCATCCACGTTGTTGCAAATGGCAAGATTTCATTTCTCTGATGGCTGCATAGTATTCCATTGTGTATATATACCACCTCTTCTTTATCCATTCATCTGTTGATGGACATCTAGGTTCTTTCCATAGTTTGGCTATTGTGGACATTGCTGCTATAAACATTCGGGTACACGTGCCCCTTCGTAGAACTACATTTGTATCTTTAGGGTAAATACTCAGTAGTGTAACTGTTGGGTCATAGGGTAGCTCTATTTTCAACTTTTTGAGGAACCTCCATCCTGTTTTCCGGAGTGGCTGCACCAGCTTGCATTCCCACCAACAGGGTAAGAAGGTTCCCCTTTCTCCATATCCTCACCAAAATCTGTTGTTTCCTGACTTGCTAATTTTATGCATGGCCCATTCTATGCAATAGAAGCAAGATGGTGATGGGACTACTCATAATGGACAGAGAGAATATGATGCCTTGGAGCTTCTTCCATTTGTAAAATCTTATTGATTTCAGACATCATTCCCTCCTAAGCATACGGCATTAACAGTAGAACAAGCTGGAGGAGAAATTTTAGAGATAAAGAGCAATGAAATGATCCAAAGATACATTTGGACTTTTATAATAGGGCTGTTGGGATATTTTCTTCCAATCACAAATCCTGATGATTAGTGATTTTGTCATATTCCAGTCTATAGCACTTTATCAAAATTTTTATACACATAGATGTAGGTTTTCATAGACATAGTATAGAAAGTATAAATATAGACACATTTATGTGTGTATGTAGATAAGGAAAAAGTGAGAGATTTTCTAATTTTTATAATTATAAATAAATATATGCATTACAATTGCTGACAAACTAAAATATTTGTTTCATGTATGTAACTAAGGTTTTTTTTTTTGGTTTCTTTTGCCATCTGCTTTTAGTTAAATTTAAATGTGATGGGTCCCATTTATCAATATAACTCATCTTGGCATACTTTATGTCCTGTATGTCATATTACATATACTATAATATACTATTCTAACCTCTTTTCAGACATGGTGGTTTTGTGATCAAGCTATCCAAATATCAGTATTCATAATAGAGAACTTAGTGTGAATTTCTTGCAAAAGATGGTTTGTTATATATGAGTCATATCTGTTAATTAAACCAGGTTTTCTAAATTAATCAGATTTTCCATCCCTCTGCTAGGAAAAACTTCTCCAGGTATGCATTGGTGAATGCTTTGATCTTAGACATTGCCTTTATTTAAAAATCCTAGAATTCAAATATTGGATTGCTTTTCCCTTTCATGTAATACAGATTTTTAAATAATGCCAACTGTCATTTCATTAGTTTTTATATCTGAAGTCCATGCTTATCCTAAATCTCAGTTTTGATTATTGTGTCATTCCAAGGAATAGTTTGGTGCTCTAGTAAACACTGTTCTGTCCATTTGAACCCCTGAGGCTTTCTTTTCTTTCTTTAAAGATGTCATTTCCAGCAGCAACAGCGATTCAACTTGAGCAAGAACTGTAAGATCGTTTTCAGCTGCAATGCCTAAAATGTAAACCATCACCTCTGGTTGAAAACGTAGCCTTTGAAGTGAGGAGTTTCAACAAAGCTGTGAAAACAATAAGCAAGAAGGTATGGTAGTTTTCCAAGTTTATTCATCCTGCGTAAGGTGCTGTTTATGTTAGGACCGTGTCTGGTACCAAGGACAGCAGATGGACATTGTATTGGGCTTGGTAGAGCTGCCACAGAGCAGTGTGGAAAGGAAGCCTGTTGCTAAGGAATCTTGTTCCTGAGAATTTGTGTCTCTGTGAAAAGGCTTCTGATTTGAGGAAGTTAAGCTTTGCCAGTTCAAGAGTCTAATGTTTCAATAATATTTTCTAGTTTTCTTATATAAACAAATACAAACCTAAATTCATCGAACGCATACCCATTTTAGCTAATAAATGACATGATTTCACTTTTAAAAAGAGCAAGAAAATACATCAATTTCTGGGTGAAATTTTGAGCCCAAACATTTCCACCAACCGCTGAAATTTACTTAAACTGTCCAATGGCAATTGTTAACACCAATGTGGTCAATGCTTTGAGCACCTACAGGCGCAGAAAGTTAAGGAAGGCAGCATTTGAGGAGGGAACATCTTATAAAAAGCAAGGGTTGATTAGTAGAGATGATGAAATATAGAAATAGAGGAGGTACAAGTTTGGAAAGGCATTGGCCATACGGAGAAAAAGACAGTTGGAATGGAGGAGATTCCAGGAAGGGAACGGAGGTGGAGGCATAAATGGAAGGTGATCGATCAGGTTTATAGGTGCAGAGTGAATAAATCGCTAAGGCTCTGCATAAAGTCAGATATGAATTTTCACACAGGTACAATTTCAAAAATAACCACTCCCCACTTAGAATCCCCTCTCCACCCACTCCACACTGGTTGCTGCTTGAACACACACTGAGTCAAAGCCCAGGTGTAAGAAAACCTCAAAGCATTAATTATAATGAGTGTACTACCGGAATGCAAGATGTTAATAACAGGGGAAAAGAGGGGAGTGC
>JAPYYJ010000953.1:0-14884 GCA_028533885.1 Nasua narica
GGAGAAGCAGAAGGACAGGGAGAAGCAGGCTCCTGCTGAGCAGGAAGCCCAATGCGGGGCTCAAACCCAGAACCCTGGAATCATGACCTGAACCGAAGGCAGACACTTAACCAACTGAGCCACCCACGTGCCCCAAGAAAGTGGTTTCTTGGGGTGAAATGTTCTCCTGGTGAAGATGCTGTGAAGGTTGTTGAAATGACAACAAAGAATTTGGAATATTACATAAACTTAGTTGATAAAGCGGCGCAGGGTTTGAGAGGATTCAGTCCAATAACGAAAGAAGTGCTACTGTGGGTCAAATGCTATCGAATAGCATCACATCTTACAGAGAAATCATTCATGAAAGAGTCCATCGATATTGTAAACTTCACTGTTGTCTTATCTTAAGAAATTGCCACAGCCACCTCCATCTTCCTCAGCCACTACCGTGATTAGTCATCAGCCAGCAGTTTTGAGGCAAGACCCTCCACCAGCAAAAATATTATGACTCGCTGAAAGCACAGATAATAGGGGCGCCTGGGTGGCTCAGTAGATTAAGTGTCCAACTCTTGATTTCGGCTCCGGTCAGAATCTCAGGGTCAAGAGATAGGAGCCCAGGGTGGGGCTCCACACCCAGCAGGGAGTCTGCTTGAGATTCTCTCCCTCTCCTCCCTCTGCTCACTTGTGTGTGTGTGTGTGTGTGTGTATTCTCTCTCTCTAAAAATACATCTTAAAAAAAAAAAAAGCACACGACACCCGGGTGGCTCAGTCGATTAAGTGTCTGCCTTCGGCTCAGGTCCTGATCCCAGGGTCCTGAGATCAAGCCCCACATCTGGCTCGTTGCTTGGCAAGGAGCCTGCTTCTCCCTCTGCCTGGCCCCATCCGGGCTTGTGCTCTCTCTCTCTGACAAATAAATAAATAATATCTTTAAAAAAAAAAAAAAAGGCACAGGAGTATCTGTGTGGCTCAGTCATTAAGCATCTGCCTTCAGCTCAAGTCATGATCCCGGGGTCCTAGGATCGAGCCCTGCATCGGGCTCCTTGCTCAGCAGGAGCTTCTGCTTCTCCCTCTCCCACTCCCCTGCTGTTTTCCCTCTCTCTTTGGGTCTCTGTCAAATAAATAAATCTTAAAAATATTTTTTAAAAAAGCATAGATGATGGTTAGCATTTTTCAACAATGAAGTATTTTTTAATTAAAGTATTACATTGTCTTTTAACATATCATAGTATAGTGCACACATAACTTTTAGATGCGCTGGGAAATCCAAAAATTCATTTGACTTTTGTTATTGTAATACTTGCTTTACTATGCTGGTCCTGAACCAAACCCACAGTATTTTCAGAGCATGCTTGTCTGCCAGGTTTTGTACTATGTGCTTCATTTATATTATCTCATTTAATCCTTAAAACAGGCATAAACACTACTTTTTACTTCTCATTTAATTGATGGAAGACAGCAAGAATTTAGACAGGTTCAGTGGCATGTTCTAAGTCACACTCAACAAGTATATGAACAAAGATTCCAACCAAGATAATCTGACTCCAGATTCCAATTAAGACTTTTCATCCCATAGTTACTGAAATAGAAATAAATTCACAATATGTTGTAAAATAAAAAAAAATTGTTAAATGTAAATCTATATCTTTTTTTGAAAAGTATGCATACACATATTTGTATAGAGGTAAAAAGTATGAAGGAATATATTCGAAAACACGATGTCTGTGCAATGAGATTGTGGAGGATTTCTTTTTTTTTTTGAATTTTTATTTATTTATTTGACAGAGAGCACAAGCAGGCAAAATAGCAGGCAGAGGGAGAGGGAGAAGCAGGCTCCCCGCTGAGCAAGGAGCCCAATGTGCAGCTTGATCCCGGGACCCTGAACCACAGGCAGTCACCCAACCAACTGAGCCACCCAGGTGCCCCAGATTTTTCTTTTTTTTTTTTTTTTAAAGATTTTATTTATTTATTTGACAGAGAGAGAGATCACAAGTAGGCAGAGAGGCAGGCAGAGAGAGAGGGGGAAGCAGGCTCCCCGCTGAGCAGAGGGCCCGATACGGGGCTCGATCCCAGGACCCTGGGATCATGACCTGGGCCGAAGGCAAAGGCTTAACCCACTGAGCCACCCAGGCGCCCCCAGATTTTTATTTTCTTTTTTTTTTTTAGGGAAGATTTTTATTTTCTTATCTGTATTTTTCTTTTCAGCATTTTTGGCAGTGAGCATGTATTATTTTTAGGGTGAGAAAGAAACAATAAGCTATTTTAAAAGTACAGGAATCAAATTATTATTATTATTTTTTTTTTATTTGAGATAGAGACAGTGAGAGAGAGAATGAGAGGGGAGAAGGTCAGAGGGAGAAGCAGACTCCCATGGAGCTGGGAGCCCAATGTGGGACTCGATCCCAGGACTCTAGGATCACAGCCTGAGCCGAAGGCAGTTGCCTAACCAACTGAGCAACCCAGGTGCCCAGGAATCAAATTATTTTAAGATACATATTTTCTGCCTGTTTCTTTGAAAAGCTTTATTTCAATCAGTTATAGCTCTTCTCATTCAAAAAAGGATTTAAATTACAAAAGATGGTTTGCTCTCTTCTCAATGAGAAAGTTCACCTTTTGTATCTTTCCTAACTTCAATTTATTTTTTTTTAACTTTATTTTTTAAGATTTAATTTATTTGACAGAGAGAGAGAGATCACAAGTAGGCAGAGAAGCAGGCAGAGAGAGAGGGGGAAGCAGGGGAGAGCCCAATGCGGGTCTCGACCCCAGGACCCTGAGATCATGACCGGAGCCGAAGGCAAAGGCTTTAACCCACTGAAGCCACCCAGGCGCCCCCGCCCCCAACTTCAGTTTAAATTCAGGCACATTTCATCGATTAGGCAACCAGGAATTACAAATGTTTACCATTGTTCACAGCATAAAATGTGTAAGGGTTCTATGAGCCCAGTTAAGCCTGCCTATGGTACACAAAATACCTTCACCATCTCTACCAACATCGTGTACCACTAACTCCCCATCCAGCTGATGATAAACTCTCTTAAAATTGAGTCTTCTTGATATAAACTTCTTGAACTTCAGTTTTAAAAGGTTTAATACTGTTTTCAACAGGCCAAGTCACACTTCTTTTTCAAACAACTGGTAGGGCTCCTCCAGGTGTAAGCTAGGATGCAACAGGAAGTTACTCAAGAGGGCGGAAAGCTATCAGCAGAAGAGAGGAAGGAAGTGTACAAAAGCCGGTAAGGAATATGTTTTGTTTTATAGAACCAAAAGTTCCAGCCAAGGAGACATGTTTCACCCGGGAGCCCCTGGCGAAGGGTGTCTCCCCAACAGCCCCTTCCCTGAGCCAGTATGAGCTCAACTGGACCTGAAAAACTGCACAGAAGCCCCTCTGAGTTGTCCTGAAGTTACCTTTAGCACATTATAATGCCAAGATCCCCTAGAGGCGGAGTTTTCCACCATTTTTTAACATACGGTGTATGCACTAGCATGTTGCCATGCTGGGCCTAAGTAACTAAACTGAAGTGCTTATGTGAACTCCCTGCCCCACCCCCTAATACACTGAATAAAAGCTTCCCTATACTAATCCCAGACAGTGCTTCGAGAACCATCTGTCTCCTTACTTGTAAGAAGTAATAAAGTTCTTTCAACACTTCCTTGGGTTGTGTTGAATTTGATGCATCTCAAGTGGCAAACCCCTTGAGTTGGGTTACACGGACAGTCATATTGGTAAATAACATTTTCATGCATCTGGCTGATCAAAGAAACATTTCCTTCCATCATCCCCCATATCCAATCCCTCATTAAATTCTACTCTTTGTGCAAAACAAAACAAAACAAAAAAATCTAACTCATCCCCTTCTTTCCATAACCATTGCCTCCACTTTAGTTGTGCATTATCCCCCTCCCGGATTACTGCAATAACTAACAGTTAATCCTAACTGGAAACGCCTCCACTCTTGCCCTTCTAATTCTCCACAGAAGCCAGAGTGATCTACTGAAAATATAAATCTGATCATGGCATTCTGTGCTTAAAAACATCCAATGGTGCCTTCATCAGAAAGGATGAATACCCAACTTTTGTATCAACATGGACAGGGCTGGAAGAGATTATGCAGAGTGAAATTGGTCAAGCAGAGAGCGTTAGTTATTTGGTTTCACTTACATGTGGAGCATAAGGAAAAACATGGAGGATACTGGGAGAAGGAAAGGAAGGGTGAATTGAGGGAAATCGGAGGGGGAGATGAACCATGAGAGACTGTGGACTCCGAGCAACAAACTGAGGGTTTTGGAGGGGAGAGGGGTGGGGGCTTGGGTGAGCTTGGTGGTGGGTATTGAGGAGGGCATGGATTGCACTGGGTGTGGTGCATGAACAATGAATCTTGGAACACCGAAAAAATAAAATCAAAATAATTGAAAAAATAAATAAATAAACCAAACATCCAGTGGTTCCCAGTACGCTTAAAATTAAACCCAAAGTCCCTCCTTTTTAGGGGTGCCTGGGTGGCTCAGTAGGATAGGCGGACAGTGAAGCGTCTGCCTTCAGCTCAGGTCACGATCCCAGGGTCTTGGGATGGAGCCCTGTGCTGGAATCAAGCCCTTGACCAAAAGACAGGCTCCCTACTCAGCTCCCTGCTTAGGAGGGAGTCTGCTTCTCCTCCTCCCTCTGCTCCTCCCCTCTCTCTCTCACTCTTTCTCAAATAAATATAAAAAACCTTAAAAAAAAAAAAACAAAGGTACCTTATTATAACTTCCTGTATGAGCTGACTCACGGCTTCTCCCCAACCTCATTTCTATCATCACACCATTTAATCACTACATTCTAGCCACACTGGCCTTATTTTTGTTCCTCCAATCAGCTAAGCTCTTTCCTATCTCAGGACCTCCAGATACCCTTGCATATACCTGGGATACCTATTTACTTCCATTCACTCTTTACCTGGCTAACTCCCATTCAATTTTTCTTCATATGACCAGCAAGAATCCCTATTTGTTTTGTTCACCTGGCAGGCACATTACTGATGCTCAATAAATAACTAATTACTTCATTTTCAAGTATTCAGCCAGTACTAGCCAAAAACAAAGAAACAGGAGTGGGGTTACACAAAGGAACGTAACTACACGCTGAAACTAAAAACTGTTAAAAATTATTTTAAATCTAAATGTGTTCAAAAACTGTTTATTTGCAAAACTGAGAACTCAAAAAAACAAAAACAAAAAACACACAAACTATCAAAATGATGCCATCAAAAAGATTTTTAAATGAACCAAGGACAGAATATTGTCACAAGTGATTACTCCTGAAAGAAGATAATTAAGAACCCTGGGAATGGCTTTTTTTTTTTTTGCCCTATCTTTTGCTTTATGAAAAAATGGGAAAGGGGCTAAACAAAAATAGTAACGCAAGCAGTCAATAACTTAAAAATATGTTTAGTAGTCTTTACTGGCCAAAAGAAAGAAAGAAAAAGCAAGCAAGCATATCGTGGTATTCAAATTATTTACAACATGTTTGACTTAAATTCCATTTAAAAAGGAAAGAAAGAATTGGGTATCGGGGTTGTTACAGTAAATCTCTGGCGGTGATAAGAGAAAGAAAACATTACTTGCTCCCTTTACATCTAAGGCAAAGGCGTTTCCATCCTCACTCCGCACCCCCCACCCCAGACTGTCCGGCACTGAACAATGCCTAATGGATTCTCCAGTAAAAATTCCACGTTATCAACTTGATAAGCCAAGGTCTCCATCATATCGATCTCCGCTACAGAGTCCGCCTTTTACTCTCAGAGTAGCCGCTGATCCCTTCTCAACCCTGGGACTCGCTTTGGTTTGATCGCTTCCCTCCTAGGATCCCAAACCAAACGAGAAATATTCTACAAAACGCAAACGGCAAACAGCCGCGGGCAAGAAGGGAGGAAAAAAAAAGACCGGATGCCAGACTCACCTGGGGCTGCACCGTACTCGACAGGGAAAACATCTCCTCTGGGCCCTCAGCGACCTCACCCGCCTGCCGAAAGTGCCCCTCTGTCCACGGCTCGGCGGGGAGGTGCTGAGCCCTTCTTTCCTTTTCTTTTCCCCTCTCCCCTTAGCCCTTACTCTTCCTACAAACAGAAAATGGCTTCCCTTTCTTACAGCTGCTGCAACGACAGACAATCTGCCCCGGAAGGCAAGGCTCCAACGCAACACTACTTCCGGGGCAGGTGGGCAATGCTGGGGAGGGGGGCGTACGTGTGCCGTCTCCCTTTTCCCGGACTGACGTTATCTACTGCAGGAGCTGAGGGCCCCTGGACCCCAAATTAGTTGATGTTCAGCTTGAATAATACAAGTGCGGGATCTCCAAGCTCTCTGGCCGTATTTGTTTCTCAAGGGGGGACGGCCTGTTAAATCGACCCTGTTAAATCTTTGTACGCCTAATTTATCAAATCTTCCAATATATTCTCCTATCCGACTGGGCCGTGAGGTACGATAAACTCTTTTGCTACAATTTGGTGCTCTTTATCTTCCCCACAATAAATCGAAAATTCTTCCTGTTGGTCCTAATCCGCTTCAGTCAGGCAAGTTACATCCTGTTTATATGTCAGATGACAGGGCCAGCCACCGGCTTCCTGCTCATCCAGTTTCTCCACGTTCTCTGATTTGCACTAGCCAGACCGAACTGACTTACATTTCTCGCGAGGGTGCGAGGTCGCGAAGGAGTAAAAAAACAAACAAAACCAAACAATGCAAAAGTGAGATGATGGCAGGGTCCCATCAACCTGGATTGGAGGTCAGGAGAAATCTCAATTCTGCGATTGAGATTCTAGTGCGAGTAGCCCCTTTCTCTTGTGGCCAAAGACTGTGCCTTCCCGGTTATTACAAATGAAGTAATCGGGCCGCGGTCACCGCCCTCGGAGATTCTGTGGTTGGTTGGAAAATTTCCCAAAATCGCCGCCTCACCGCCAATGGGTACTTCCGCGCCTACGAACCAGAGGTGACAGGGGCGCGGCGGCGCTGGGGCGGGGCTGCGCTCGGCTTGGCGCGGCGAGCACCACAACGCGGTGGCGTCACTGACGACGGAGTGCGTGGGCGGGGTCTTACTTTGAACTCGGTTGGCGGGAGTTGTGGCTCGGAAAGGGGCCTTAGCTGATGCTGCAGGCTTCTATCTGGGCTGGCTTACGATGGAGCCCACTGCGGGAAGCGAAAGGGAGAGTGAAGGAGACGCGGGTACAGGGGAGTGCGTGAATAGGATCCCGGTGCCAAGACCTCCCTCCATTGAAGAATTCACCATAGTGAAGCCCATTAGCCGTGGCGCCTTTGGGAAAGTATATCTCGGGCAGAAAGGCGGCAAGTTGTATGCTGTGAAGGTAAGAAGTCGGGGAGTAAAGAAAGGGAAAGAGCCTGGACCTTCGGCCCTCTTTCCTGCCCCCGAATTGGGCAAACTCCAGGGCCATAGGAGCCTATGTAGCCTCGTGACATGACTTCTTGGGGTGATTTGAGCGCCTGCTGGGTGTCTCGCCTCTGCCCCGCCCTTCCTTTCACAGGGCCAATGCTTAGGAGACGCCAGGATTTCTGAATCCTTTTTACCACCCTGACCTTTACCGGGGTTAAGTTGGAAACATTAAATTTGAAACAATTATTTACAGACTAAACTGAAACATGTTAGAACATGTGTCATTCCTTTATCCTTGCAGCAGTATATATCATTAGAAAAGCACTCAGGAGCCTTCAATGTATTCGAGCCTCTTCTGGCCTCTCTTGTTCCTCACCCACTCCATAGTTTCGGGTTACTCTTAATTTCAGCACTGAGTGAACATGATAAAGAAAAGAAACCAGCAGTCTGAGTGCTGATGCAGTTTCAACTTCCTGTTGGACATTGCTATGTCAATATCTATCAGGTATCTTGAAATTGTACTTGCTTGACTTTGAACAGCCCTCTCCACCTAACTGCTTCAACACTGAATCTTCTGTATTTCCTCTCTCCGTTTAATAAAATCACCTTCATCGCTGTCATTCAGGCTAGAAACTTGAGTCGTTTTAACTTTCCTCTATTTAATCTATATAACCAATGTCTCAACTAGTTCTGTCAATTCTGTCTCATATTCCTTCTTATCATCCTTTCCATTCTATTACCAAGACTACCCAAATACAGGGCTTCATTTTTTCTCTTTCTTTTGTTTTTTTCTTCCTTTCACCCTCCTTCCCTCTGTCCTTCCTTTTTAAAAGTACAAGTCAATTTTTGGTAAATTAAAGATTGGGTAACTATCATTGCAATCCAATTTTAGAAGATATCCATCACCCTAAAAAGATCTCCTGCCTGTACAGATTTAAAAAAAAAAAAAAGATCTCCTGCCTGTCTGCAGTACCACTCCCTTAGCGCCCCCCCCCCCCCCCCGCAGGATACCAGCAGTTATCCTGTAGGTAATAACCTATATCTGTAGGTTTGTCTTTTCTTTACATTGCATGTAAATGGAATCATATAATATATAGTCTTTTGCACCTGGGTTTGTTTTTTGTTTATTTTTTAACCAGACAGTGTTTTTGAGATTCATGAGACCTTCATTTACATACCTAGACCCCTAACTAGAATCACTAGTTTTTTCATCCACTCCTTAGGCTGGTGGCTTGCAAGCTTAAGTCCAAACTCCTTAGAAAAGCAATCATAGGACGCCTAAGTGGCTCAGTCGATTGAGCGCTCAGTTCTTGATCCTGGAGTTCCCAGAGTCCCGGGATGGAGCCCCGCATCGCTTCACTCCTCCTCAAACCGTACCTGACCTTTCAGACCCACTCCATTGAAATTAATTCTTCTTTGCTTTATATGTTCCACCAATTTTTTGTTTTTCCTTCTACAATATTTCCTAATCAGTTGTTATCAGTTGTTGAAATAAAAACACCGATTCTTTTTTTCGATGAATATTTGTTGAGTATCCCCTTTGTATGTAGGCGTCTAGGGTCCAGTGTTGAACAAAAAACAAACATGCCTTCACAGAGCTTCCAATCTAGTGGAATGACAGGTGAAATCATGTTAGAGATTGGCTCTGTCAATTTCCCTCAGTTTTCTTATGGAAAGGATATAAGACTGGAATTTATAGTGTATTAATTATACGCATTAATATTGATTTTATTACTCTAATGAGTCTCTGGAAAAAATATGTCTTTTAATCATCCTGACAATTGATCTCAATGTTACCGACTGTTCAGTTTAGTGCTCTAATTTTAATATAGATTATATTACAGTCTTGCTTCTGTACCAATTACCTTGCAACTTGAAGAGTAATTTGTTTTTTTCTTTAAGAGCACATTTGAGATTGTTAACTTTCAGTAGTTTTAACTATTAAGATTTTTTTCTAGGCAAACAAACTTCCTATATTCTTCCTCTTTCTGATTCACTTCCCATCCATCAAAGAATCAGAAGCTAAAGAAAATGTATTAACTGCTAATTATCTGTGCCTAAGTTCCTGATTATCTGGGGGCTTATTAGGAACATTACTACTTCTGAATTTGTTATAAGAATAGCAGACTGGGATTTTTTTACTAATATGTAGGGCACTAGGGGACCATTTGTTTACTTCTTTTTCCTTCTCAAAAGGGATGTGATGGTACTTAGTGCTAAAATAAGTAGTTCTCTTAAAGAAAGTTTAGTTTTGTTTTATCACATTAGCTGTTTTTCTGATAGTTTCCTGAGGGCAGTGACAATGACATCTATGTTCTCTCTCTCTCTCTCTCTCTCTGGTTGTTTTCACAAAGGCAACTCTGAAACCTGAGAACACTTTTGTAATAAAAAAAAAATGAATGTATTGTTATATTGCTTACCATAGGTTGTCAAAAAAGCAGATATGATCAACAAAAATATGACTCATCAGGTACAAGCTGAGAGGGATGCCTTAGCACTAAGCAAAAGTCCTTTCATTGTCCATTTGTATTATTCACTACAGTCAGCAAACAATGTTTACTTGGTAAGTAAATAATTTAACATTTTTTTTCTTCACTTAGCAATCACCGAATGCATTAACTTAAGAATACAGTGAAGGTGGTGGGGGCAGCACTTGGCAGCTCAGCCAGTAAAGCTCTTGATCTCAGGGTTGTGAATTCAAGCCCCATGCTGGGTGTGGAGATTACTTAAAAATAAATCCAAATAAAAAGAAAGGAAGGAAGGAAGGTAGGAAGGAAGGAAGAAATATTTAAGGGGCGCCTGGGTGGCACGGTTGGTTAAGGATCTGCCCTCAGCTCAGGTCACGATCCCAGGGTCCTGGGTTCAAGCCCTGCATCGAGCTCTCTGCTCATCAGAAAACCTGCTTCTCTCTCTCCCTCTGCCTGCCACTCCCCCTGCTTGTGCTCTTTCTGTATGTCAAATAAGTAATTTTCAAATAAATAAATCTTTTAAAAATGTATATTAAAAAAAGAATACAGTCTCTGGGTTTAGAGTACTTGGGTTTGAATTACAACTTTTGTACTTACTACCTTTATGACTTTGGCCAAGTTTCTGTACCTTTGTATGGGCCAGGGTTCTGCGGAGAAAAAGAACTAATAGAGAGAGAGAGTGTGTGAGTGTGTGTGTGTGTGTGTAGGATGGAGATTTAAGGAATTGCTCTATATGATTGTCCTGATTGGCAAGTCTGAAATCTTGTAGTGTAAGCCAGCAGACTGTAGACCCAGGGAAGAGTTCATGTTGTAACTCAGGTCCGAAAGCAGTGTAGAAGCAGAATTCCTTCTTCTTGGGGTTGGAGGGGGTGTGCATGGAGGACAACACCTTGATCTTATTTCTTTTAATGCCTTCAACTGACTGAATGGTGCCCACCCAGATTATGGAGGGTCATCAGCTTTTACTTAAAGTATACCTAAATGTTAATTTCATCTAAAACACAACTTCACAGCAACATTTAGGTTCATGTTTCACCAAATCTCTGAGTACTATGGATTAGCCAAATTGGTACATAAAATTAACTATCCCACATCAGTCTCCTCATCTGCAAAATGGAGATAATAACAGTACCTACCTCAGAAGTTGTTATGAAATTTTAATAGGTTAATATAAAGCATGTAGAACAGTATCTGGCACATAGTGCTAAAAATATTTGGTTAGTAAAGGATATGTACTAGGAATACAATATAAAGTTTGGTGTATAAAATGGAAAGTATTGGGAAGCGGTGGGTTTTGAGCATAGTGGACTTTGAGAGTTGCTTGCTTTTCGTTTCTAATGAAGAAATATAGGGAGTGAGAATTGGTGAGGATATTTTGACTACAAATTCTAGAGATGTGAGTCCTGAGATGGTCTATGGATTAAATGTTCAGTGTCTCCAATAGCTTCTGTTCATTATGCACAAATGGTTTTCTATGAATGGATGGATCTTAAGATGTAGATTTTAGACCCTGAATTTGTAACTTACCAACAGAATGTTCATTTCATCATAATTTGATTTGCCTTCAGGAGTGGAATCCCTTTATCCTTGATATGCTAAAGCTCTCTGTAAGTCCGCAGGACATAATTGTGCAACATTTCAATTTTTTGCTATCTCAAAAGCTTGAAACTGAACAGAACATGATAACCAGCTTCAAACTGTGCACCTGAAAATTCAGGATAGATTAGAAAAATAGCGTCAACTCTAACTCTTTTGGTACCTGATGGTTAAATCCATTTCTAGTCTTTCAGTAAATCTGTGAGTATATTTAGACTGACATTAAATGTGGTTTCAAAGATTTAACGGGAAGACTAGAAAACTTTGGAGAATAAAAAGTTTTTCTAGGACAGTGGTGAGCCCTTTTTTTGCATTAGGAGTAATTCAGGATCAATAAAAGTTTTTTACACAGTTTAAGTACATGAACTATGATCATATTATACTTACTGTTCTATTCTGGTGACCTCATCCTTTCTAATGGCTACACAGAATTACATGGATTTATTTAGGAATTCCATAATTTTTATAACAAATACCCTATTAATGAGTTGGTTTGGGTTCTTTTGCTATTCTAAACACTTCAACGAATAGCTTAGCATGAATTGCAGTATCTGGTTGTAATAACCTTCTCTGTTAGCAACGAGACCTGACAATACTGTGGGGAAGGATTTTGGAGCAAAGATACAAATTTGTTTTGAGGAAATTCAGCCTCAGAACAACATTAAAGGCAGCCCTTCAGGAGACCCCCTAGGTTCTAAGAAACCCAGGGATGTGGTTCTACTTATAGGTTCACTGTCTGAGAGAGTTGAAAAAAAATAGAGTAGCGGTAAGAAGGTGAAAACCAAATACTCTAAGAATAATTGACTTTCCATTTTTTAAGCCTGTGGTGAGCGAAATCTAGCCCACTGTTTCTGCACAGCCTGAGAATAGTTTTGGCATTTTTAAAATGTTGAAAAAAATAGAAGGGAGAATAATACTTTGTGATAAGTGAAAACTAGATGAAATTTGAATTTCAGTGACTAAATACATTTTATTGGAAGACAGCCACATTCTTTGTCTACTTATCGTGTAGGGCTGCTCGTGGGCTACAGCAGAAGAGTGAGGTAGTTGCCACACAGACCATATGGCTTGCAAAGCCTAAAATATTTACTATCTGGCTAGTCACAGAAAAAGAAGGAAACACTGACATATTCCATTCCCAAAGAAGGTAGGGGACTATTTAATCACACACGGCATACGGAACAGTGTGTAGTAAAGGCATTAGAGAGCACCAGGAAGACAAAGGATTAAAAACAATATCCTGTTAGTTTCAGGTGTAAGTCAGAGTGATTCTATATTTTTATACATTTTGGAATGAGCCCCACAATAAGTCTAGTTACCATCTGTCACCAAAGTTATTGCAGTGTCATTGACTATATTTCCTGTGCCGTATTTTTTCATCCCTGTAACTTAAGTATTTTATAACTTTTTTTTTTAGAGGGGCAGGAGCAGAGGGAGAGAGAGAATCTTAAGCAGGCTCCTTGCCCAGCACAGAGCCCAATGTCAAACTCAGTCTCACCACCCTGAGATCATGACATGAGCTGAAATCGAGAGCTGGCCACTTAACTGACGGAGCCACCCAGGCGCCCCATAATATTTTTATAAACAGAGAAAAATATATCCTAAGTTCATGATGAAATTTCTTTCTTCTCTGCACTGAAATTTCTAATTCAGTGGGAAATTATAGAATTTTACACAGCATCTTTAAAAAATATATAACATATACAAATATTTTGACAAAAATGTGTTGTTTTACCCCGATAATCTGGGTTCCTAACAACATAATTACTCGTTTGCTTTAACTTATAACATTATGTATCTAATATTTTCAAAATAACGATATCAATATTGTTTTACTAACACTTAAACAAGTAGATTCAATTTAGGACTTTTTTTTTCTGTTCTTTTTGTCCTTGGGATATACTATCAAAATTCTGGTTTTTGAAGTCACTTGAAATCATTTCTGCTTAGCTATGAAACTTGAGATAGGGCTAGGGTCATTTGTTCCCCTTTTGTATCATAGATTTCTGCATTAAAAAGGGAATCCATTAAAGTACTAGAAGAAGGGGCACCTGGGTGGCTCATTCAGTTAAGCATCTACCTTCGGCTCAGGGCATGATCCCAGGGTCCTGGGATTGAGCCCCAGCCTGCTCCTTGCTCAGTGGGGAGTCTGCTTCTCCCTCTCCCCCTCCCCCTATTCATACTATCTCCCGCATGTGCTCTCTCTCACAAATAAAAAATATAAAATCTTTCCAAAAAAACAAAGTACTAGAAGAAAACTGGTGGGAATATTTTTATAATCATAAATTGGTATAGGTCTTACTAAGTACAAAATAAAACATTTTTTTTTTAAAGATTTTTATTTATTAGAGAGCGAGAGACTGAAAATGAGAGGGGAGAAGGTCAGAGGGAGAAGCAGACTTCCCGCAGAGCCGGGAGTCCGATGTGGGACTCGATCCCGGGACTCTGGGATCATGACCTGAGCCGAAGGCAGTTGCTCAACCAACTGAGCCACCCAGGCACCCTCAAAATAAAACATTGTGATACAAAATACCATTTACATAGTGAAATAACAACTTTGGAGAAAATATTCAGGCGATACAGAAAAGGCTAATTTTATTGCTATGTAAACAGATTTTATACATCAATAAGAGAGAATTAAATACCTGAATAGAAAAGTGGTCAAAGAATAGAAGTGATTCACAAAAGACACAAGAAAGACCAAAAATAGGGGCACCTGGCTGGCTCGGTCAGTGGAACATGTGATTCTTGATCTTGGGGTTGTGGGGTCAAGCCCCACATTGGATGTAGAGATTACTTAAAAATAAAATCTTAAAAAAAAAAATAGTGTAAAGATCCTAAATCTCCCTAAAAGTAAAAAAAGATTTAAACAAGTCCATTTTTTCTTAGATGAGCAAAGATAAAAAGGATCAATAATTATTGTTGATGAGGATGTAAGAAAATATTCTCATGAGCTCACATACAGTATCTGTTTACTTATTTATTTACCTAACACTGAATTATAAGCTCTTTCAGTAAAGAGACATTTTATTCATGCTTATATTCCCAGTGCTAGAACAGCGTGGAACACAGATTTTGGGCTTAGTAAATGTTTTAATGATCTCATCAACGAAAATTGACTAATGTCTATATACCAGGGAAACTACTGACCTAAAGAGGAAAGAAAGGACTTTGTTTTACAAAGTTCTTACTAGGCAGTATTTTATACCTTAAAACTATACAAATTTTTTAGAATAATAACAGTACATGTAAAAGGAATAGTAGGGCTTTACAACCATGTAGCAATATTGGATTCAGACAAGAATCATCTTCGGTCACATGATGCTAAAATCAGTGCTTGCAAATTTGTTAGGAAACAGGTTATTTACATACTCTCAAAGTATTTCCCCCATTACTTATTAATTACCAAGGGGATAAAAAAAGTACTTCTTCATTGGAGAAATCTGGAAGTCACCACCTCAACTAAGTGATCAAAGTCAACATC
>JAPYYJ010000954.1:0-14883 GCA_028533885.1 Nasua narica
AAAAAAAAACCTTTTAAAATGCCCTTCAACAGATGAGTGGATAAGGAAGATGTGGTACATCTATACAATGGAATATTATGCCTCCATCAGAAAGGATGAATATCCAACTTTTGTATCAACATGGACAGGACTAGAAGAGATTATATGGAGTGAAATAAGTCAAGCGGAGAGACTCAATTATCTTATGGTCTCACTTACGTGTGGAGTATAAAGAAAATCATGGAGGGCATTGTGAGAAGGAAGGGAAGGGCGAATGGGGGGAAATCGGAGGGGGTGATGAACCAGGAGAGACTGTGGACTCTGAGCAACAAACTGAGGGTTTTGGAGGGGAGGGGGTGGGAGGGGTGGGCGAGCCTGGTGGTGGGTATAGAGAAGGGCACGTATTGCATGGAGTACTGGGTGTGGTGCATGAACAATCAATCTTGTAACACTGAAAAAATAAAATAAACATATTTGGGGGAAAAATAAAATAAAATAATTTTTGAACACAATAATACCTTGATACCAAAGACGTTACTTTATAAAAAGACATAATTTTATCAAAAAAGAAGTGAAATTATAGATCAATATTCCTCAAGAACATAAACACAAAAATCTTCAACAAAATATTAGCAAATTAAATCTGAATCTATCTATCTATCATCTAAAACTCACTAGCATCAAGTGGGCGCTTATTCCTGAGACAAATTCCTGAGTCTAGTCCAATATTTTAAAAAAATCAATCAGTATAATTTACCATATTAATAGTCTCAAGAAGAAATACCACATGATCCTGTCAACTAATGGAGAAAAAGTATTTGGTAAAATACAGTATCTACTCATGATTAAAAAAAATTCTCAACAACAGCCTAGAAATGAAAGAATTTGCTCACCCTGGTAAAGAGCATCCACAAAAAACCTGCAGCTTATATTACATACTTGTTGAAGGGTGCATGTGCCAAGTAAAAGAGCGCTGGATGGCCAACACTGGATCAATTTGGCTAACAACATAAGTAAATAAATAAAATAACATTAAACTGTAACCCCAAATATGAAATTGACTTACATGAATCCATAGTAATATAAATAAATAAATGAGTAAATAAATGAGAGAAAAGGGACCAATTTTACATGCGGAAGAATGCTGAATAAATTATATAGACTCCATCCTGGAGAAGGGGGAACAAGACTTTCCTCCCTTCCATATGGGCTGTGCACAGTGACTTCCTGCCAAAGAGTACATTATGGAAAGTGAAGAGTAGAGCTCCTTTACTGAGGAGAAACCTGACAAACATGATCTTCACCAGTGATCAAGGTCACAGTCAACAGTGATAAGTCATGTTGGTAACATGTGTCCATGTTGATATGATGTCATAGAAACAACATTTAGCCTCTGTAGTTTTCCTCCCCCAAATCCATAACCCCAGTTTAATCATTAGAAGAATACCAGAAAGTTCAAATACACAAACATTCTTTAAAATACCTCACCGGTATTCTTTGAAATGGTCAAAGTCATCAAAATCAAGGAAAATCTGAGAAATTCTTACAGCCAAGAGGAGCCTAAGGAGAAATGGCAGCTGAATGCATGGCACAATTCTGAATGGAATTCTGGAATGAAAAAAAAGACATCAGGTTAAAAACTAAAAACAAACAAACAAACAAAACCCTCTGAAACACACAAACAAACAAACAAAACTTAAATAAAATATCAACTTTAATTAAAAATAAAATATCAATATGAATTCATTAATTGTAACAAACTATGCTTTAGAAGGTATTAATAATAGGGGAAACTGGCTACAGGGGATAGGATCTCTAATACCTTCTCAAACTTCCTGTAAATCTAAAAGTGTTCTAAAAACTAAAGCTGACTTAACAATCAACTAATGCTTTTTTCTGAGAATAAAAAGAAACTCATAATGTATGTTTTAAATAATTTGACAAAATCCAACACCCATTTACCATAAAATCTCACAGCAAAATTGGAATGGAAGAGAACTTTCTCAACCTAATAAAGGGCATATACAAAAAACCTTTTGATTAACATTACATTTAATAATTAAATATTGAATGCTTTCTCACTATGATCAGGCACAAGACAAGATGTAGCTCTTATTTCTATTACACAATAAAAAAATGGACCAAAGATTTGAATAGACATTTCACAAAGCAATCCATATGAATGGTCAATAAACACATTAAAAAATTATCGACCTCATTTGTCATCAGGGAAATCTAAAATAAATCCATAATTTGAGAAAAATCTCACACCCAAAAATGACCACCAAGATGGTTACATTTTACAAGACTTCCAATACCGATTGTTGGTGAGGAATAGGACAGCTGGAATTCTCATGCAATGTCAGCAGGAACGCAATGTGGTATAATCACTTTGAAATGTTCGGGCATAGAAAACATTCTGACAGCTTCTTAAAAAGTCAAACTCATTTCTTTCCTATTACCCAGAATTCTGGGTAATTATTTTCCTAACACCCAGAAGTCAATTTATATTTATTCAATATAAATAAAAACATGTTCACAAAAAGACTTGCCCAAGAATGCCCATAGCAGCTTTATTTATGAAGGTTAAAAACTAGGAAACATCCCTGGTATCATTGAATAGATGAATGAATAAGCAAACTTTGGTGTATTCCCTCGTTGGAACACCATAATAAACAGGAAAAAATGTGTGGTTCATGCAAGAACATGGGTGAATCATAAAACATGCTGGGCAAAAAGCCTTAAACACAATAGAATATATGGTTTCATTCCATTTACATGAAATTCTACACAAGCAGAACTGATCTTGGAAAACAAATGCATACAACAGTTGCCAGTTTGGGTGAACACAGACTGGGAGGGAGTTGGGGAACTTCCCATGTGAGATTGATACTTCATATTTTGATAGTGGTTTGGGATACAGTGTAAACATTTGGAAAAAACATCAATAGTTCACTTATTATTTGTGCCTTTTATCGTGTATACATTTTACATGGCACCTGTAAACAAATATGTAAATCTAATTAATGGTTATATTTCTAAGCATTTAAAAGGTTGTATACCAATGCTCGCTATTCACTTTCAGGTGCTTCAGAAAACAGATTAAGGAATGAATATGCAGATAGATGGGTGCATGGATGTGTAATAAAGCAGATGTAATAATATAATGGTGAAATCTAGGTGGTGGGATCTTTGGGTATTCATCATAAATGTCTTTCAGTTTTCTGTGTGTTTGAAAAATTTCATAACAAAATCTTGAAAAAATTACAATTCTTGACATGATGTCATTTTCCCGCCGAAACAGAAAATAGGCTGAGGCAGAAGTTGCTTTAAATCAACTCACTCCATCTTAATAAGGTCACCGAGCCCATTGTTTGTCATTTTGTACTTCTATATTTTAGATCCATAACTTTTCCTCCTTCTCCTTACTGCTACAAGCCAACAATGAAATATGTGCTCTTGAAGATTCTGATAACCCAACAGACTTCAGACTAGTGGACTTAATTGTGTGGAAGGCTCTTCTCATTGGCTGACCTATATTTACATGCGATATGGGGGGTGGCATATAAACATCAGTAATCTACCAATCTCCTGGAGGCCCATTTTAGGAACTGCAGTTAGGGGAGCCAACCTTTATAAGCTCTGCTCCTGGCATGTTTCTCATTCACTGTAAGGTCTTCGCTGAGATCATTAAACCCTGAATGGAGCAAAGAGGCTACTCCCCTCCGTGGGTGCTGTGAAATTACTCCTGGGATCAAGTTACACCACCTTTCTCCTCCATCCGCTGTCCTCCCAGCCAGGACGTGTATCCAATCATAAGTGGGTTAGAGCCCACCCTGATCACCTCTGTGTAATGTAATCACCTCTTTAAAGACAAACTCTCCAAATGCAGGTGCATTCTGAGGTCTGGGGCTTAAGACTTCAATACCTGAAACTTGGGAGGACCCTGACCAGCCCATAACAAAGTCCTACTCCTCAAAATATTGTGAGGCTTTTGAGACACGAATGTTATCTCTCCGATGAATGGCACAGTGATGGGGAAGCAGGCTTGCTTGTGTCACGAGGATGTTGTGCTTCCCCACAAATGCACACGAATGCCTGAGGGGCTGGGCTGGCTGCAGAGATATTTGCTTTCAGAGCTCCTCTCCCTTTGCTCCATCTCTTGATGCTCTGTAACAGCAGTTCTGTTCCCAGGGTTCCCTTGTCACCTGGCTTCCGTTTCAGTTTGTCCAACGGAAGGAACTGTCGGGAGATGGAAGGGGAGAAGGAATGGAGACACCAACCAGAGTATTTCTGTTGAGGACACACTTGTTAATCAAGGGGAGGTCAGAGCCAGCGGAATCTTGGCACTTACTGGGAATGTGCCCCCATCTGTACAGATAGTATGAGAGTGTAGGGAACTTCAAGGTATAAGAGATCAGGGTTTGATTATCTATTGCTCTTAGAAAATTTAACTTAATTGCTTAAGGAGCACCTGCGTGGCCAAGTCGGTTAAGTGTGCAACTGTTGATTTCAGCTCAGGTCGTGATCTCCGGATCGTGAGATCGAGCCCCTCGTGGGGCTCTGCACCGGGTGTGGAGCTTCCTTGAGACTCTCTCTTTCTCCCTCTCGCTCTGCCCCTCCCCCATCCCTCAAAAAACAAGAAAAACCAAACCAAACAGAACAGTACCTTAATGCTTTAAAACACTACTTGCTTACAGATGATTTTGCAGCATGCACAGGGCTTAGAGGGAAAGACAGCTCTCTGCTCTATGTGGGGCCACCTGGCTGGTTTGACTGGTCTATAGTATTTACTTCCAAGGTGGTCTTATTTACATGGCTAGCAAGTTGGTTCTGGCTTTTGGCTTCCGATATTGGTGGAGCCTTGGTTTCCCTCTGCATGTCTCTCCCCACTGAATATAGCAGGGTGATCTTGAGGAAACTGGACATCGTGCCTGGTAGCTGACTTACCCCAGAGAACGAGAGAAAGTTGCCAGATATTCTTAATGCCTACACTCGAAAGTCCCAGAATATCACTTCTGCCCCACTCTGTTGTTTAGAGTACTCGAGGGCAGGTCCAATTCCCCAGAAAAGGGAAATGAATCCCACCTTTGGATGGGGGTTGGGAGAGACAAGAAACCATTGCAAAAGGACATATATGACGAAAGATACCACTGTGGTCCCTTTGTGAACACCATCTGCCACATCGGGGAAGTCAGGCTTTAATATATTCGTCCTGCCCTGCTCTTTACGGGTGTCTGCACGACAGAGTTGCAGAAAAGCCAGCGAAGCCAGGACACCAACAATTATTCTGCAGCCGGAATTCTCTAAGTGCACATAAGCCTTCTTCCCATCTTCCCTCTCCTCAAACACACCACCTGCTGGCCTCAGCAACGTTGTCTCCACTCTTAAAAGGAGACTTAGAGGCATCTTTACTTTACCTAATTTGTAACTCATAGTAACTTAGATGTCTCAGTGGTGGGGTTTGTGTCTTCCCTCATCCTTTTTTTTTAAATGATTTATTTATTTTAGAGAAAGTGGGGGCAGGGCAGAGGGGTTGAGGGAGAGGGAGAAAGGGACCCAAGCAGACTCTCTGCTGAGCATGGAGCCATGAGGGGCTCGATATCATGATCCTGAGCTCATGACCTGAGCTGAAACCTAGAGTCACACGTGTAACTGACAACACCACCCAAGTGTCCCTTCCTTCATCCTTTTTATCACACTTTCTTTTTATTGGCTTTTGCTGAAGGCCAACAATATTGCCCTTTGCTGATTCATGCCTCAGCTATTTTTCTAATCAGGAAGGATTATATCTTTATAATATAACTGCTCCATTGAATCCTAAGTCAGAAAAGGGGATAGGGGAGAAGGGGTGTCAGAGTTCCTGAGAGGACAAGAGTTACATAGCATCATATGGGTTAATCAAGGAAGTTAAGCCTGTGATGATGAAGTGTGAGTGGCCTGCCCCAGCCAAGAGCTCTGAGCCCCTGCCCCCCACCTCCTAAGCAGCAAAAATGTCAACCACCAAAAACTGGGTGAATGAGAAAGGGAGAGAGAGAAAGAGACGGAGAGATTGTTTGTCAGTTTAAAAAGCCTTGCAAATTGGCCCCAAATTTTTCCCAGGCTTCTAAACTTCCAAGAAGCTCAACTATATTCCTGAGATAAATATCAGCATCATCAATTTCTCCTCATTTTACTTGGTAAAGAGAATTAGTGTCTGCCAATGTCTAAACTCCTTTAAATATTCCCCACAAATCACCTTGAGCTTGTGGCGATGGGAAATAATGTAAAGATGAAAAGACTCAAAATTTCTTGTGTATCTTTGGAAAGACCACCTATAATGGATCAAAGGCTTGGAAATGGTAAATATGCAAGATATAGACAACATTTTTTCTTACTCTGTAGTTTTTGCTTCTTTGTAACCAATCTCTGCCCCTTCACAAAGCTGGTGATCTGGTGTTTTCACTTCGCCACCCCTCTCATTGTTAAAGTAAAAAGAAGCAAAAAGAAAGAGGACCTAGAAAACAACAATTTTTATTACTTTCGTGAGCCAATCTGGCTAATTTACACGTGCACACAAACATATGCATGCGTTGCTCTTTTCCTTTGCTCTCCACTTTCGAAGCTTAAATACTTTTGTTGAATCAATTTGTGTGTTGGAAGCATCGGGTGCATGCACGGGGTGGGGGTAAACTGGGGTTCACACACCTGGCAGTCTTCACCGGGCAGAGCTGGTGCACAGATCCTTAGGACTTCAGAGGGCACACAGGGAAAGGGGCTGATGGACTGAGCATCCTATGCAGACAAAGACAGCAAAGAAGAGTGACACCCAATTTCCCCTCTGAGAGGATGAGAATCCAGCTTTCACTTTTGGGGCCCTTGAAAAAAGGCATACAAAGACAGTTCTCCAAAATCCACACTGCCTGGGAAGAGAAGAGAGGGGAGAGAGTGACACTTGGCTGAGCGAAGAGACAAGAGCAGACGAGGAACTGCGGGTGCCTCTGAGGGGGTAGCAGAAGCCACAGCTTTGGGGGCAGAGGTGATGGCTTCGGGAAAGCCCAGGTCCTCATGGTGGGGCAGGGCTGGGATTTTCAGGGGATCTGCTGCCTGAACCATCTGCTTACAAGCATCTGCACGGTCTCCAGCCTGAGACTGAAACTGCTGGAGCTTAGCCAGGAGAGATTGTCAGTAAATTATTACAAAATATAGGCATTCGTGCAGACATCGTGATCAGGGAATTCTTACAAATCTTCAAAGAGAATACCCACAAGCTTACAAATAGAAATTAAATTTGAAGATCATCCCATCTGATGGTAAAGAGCATTATATTCACATGAAGCTTTGGATGAATCTATTATTAACGAGGAAGAATTTTTAAAATTAATGGCCAACTTATCAAAGATACAGTGATCGACTACAAAAGCAGTAGTTTTAAATTGCGTGCAAATCACGAATCCACTTTTTAGTCCTTTTATTATATCCACAAGTTGTAGGAAATGTCAAGGGACACATTAAAACAAATTCATGAACATTTTACCTTTAAAACTAAATCAGTCCACACAAGAAATTGTACATGGATGTTTGTAGCAGTTTTATTAATAACTGCCAAGACTTAGAAGCAACCAAGATGTCCTTCAGTAGGAGAATGAGTAAATAAAGTGGAATGTAGACACTAAAAAGAAATGAGCTATCAATCATCAAGATATGGAGGAACCTTAAATGCATTTTACTAAGTGAGAGAAGCCAATCTGAAAAGGCTACACACCATAGGATTTCAACTCTATGACATACTGGAAAAGGCAAAACCATAGATGTAGTAAAAAGTTCAGTGGTTTCCACGGGTCAGGGGAAGAAACCAATAAACAGGAGGGGCATAGAAAATGTTTGGGGCAGCAAAACAATTCTGTATGATACATAATGGTAGAAACTCATCATTATACATTTGTCCAAATCCATAGAAAATACAATAGTGTGCCCTATTGTTAAGTGTGGACTACGAGGTGTTAATGCAGGTTCACTGATGGTAGTAAACGCACCACTCTGGGTGGGGGCATGTTAGTGGTAGGAGAAACTGCATGTTCAGGGCCCGGGTCTATGTGAACATTCTGTTCAATTTTGCTGTGAATCTATCATTGCTATAGTACATACTGTCTATTTAAAAATGTATCAAAACAAATTCAGACACAACTCTTCATTTGTATGAAGAGTTAAATCTTTTTAGAGAAATTGTTCTATAAGAATCATTACCTTTAAATGTAGTAAAACTTATATTTCAACATAATTGAGTAGAAAGGTATCCCAACGTTGTCGAAGTACATATAATGCTCTTCATTAGAAAGTAGAAAGAGTCTACTCAAAATTAAAATTAATCAAATATTACTTGTGATCTTACATCTGCCAAGAGCAAGTGATGTTGGTTTTGATCATATCAATAGAAGATGTAGTTGCTGTGGGTTCACATTTCAATGATTTAGGATATGAATTTTCAGAAAAGTGAGCCATAGAAATCCTATGCTCAATCAAGACATCACATTCATGAACTATTATTTATTTATTTATTTATTATGTAAAGTTATTGCAGTGGAATAATTTTTGCAATTTATATGTTTGAGTTGTTACTCGTGTAAAATTACTCTTATAATAGTTCATTAATAATAAAGTATTTCTAAATAAGAAAGGTCTATTTCTTAGTACTTTTTTTTTAAAGATTTTTATTTATTTATTTTAAAAGAGAGAGAGAGATCACAAGTAGGCAGATAGGCAGGCAGAGAGAGAGGGGGAAGCAGGCTCCCCACTGAGCAGAGAGCCCGATGTGGGGCTCGATCCCAGGACCCCGAGATCATGACCTGAGCTGAAGGCAGAGTCTTTAACCCACTGAGTCACCCAGGCTCCCCTATTTCTTAGTACTTTTAACTTCACTTTTTTTCCTGTCTTTTGAATAGTGGCTCACACTTTCATTTTTGCCTCAGCTCCACAAATTATGTAGCTAATTGTCTTTATAAGTGTATTAAGTCCATAGATATATTTATTTGTTTATCTGAAATCTATTTTATTTTCCTTTAGGAGGTTCTTTTAAGCTTCTTGGCTTTCTTCACATAACTAATATATTCTTACCAATATTCTCTTTCAGATTAATTACTCTGAATTGATTGCATAAGTTTGTAAACAAGTTTAATGATTTGTAAACTTCCTCCGGCCTATGTGCTTTACTGTCTCTAATGGAAACTGTCGCTGTTTAATTTATTTGTTCGTGTTTGTGAATATCTCTCCCTCATGGTGCATAGAGGGGCTCTGAGCCCATCACCCTGAGGTGAGTGTAGCCTAATTCCCAGTTGCTATATGGACTTGCAGAGCGGTAGCTCTGGGCCATCCCCAGGACTGGTTCTTGGGCACCCTAAATGAGTTCTCCTCGGAACTCTGTGGGCCAAGAAATGGAGAACCTCTCTAAATACCACTTTGAGTCTAGCTGTCCCCTGGCCGCAGCAGATGCCAGTTATAGACCTTCTTTTTATTTATTTATTTATTTATTTATTTATTTATTTATTTATTTATGATTTTTTATTTTATTTCTTCAGTGTTCCAAGATTCACTGTTCATGCACCACATGCAGTGCTCCATGTAATTGGTGCCCTCCTCGATACCTACCACCAGGCTCACCCAACCCCCCTCCCTCTCGCCTCCAACCTTCGAATTCACAATGGGCTTCTGCTATCCTTAGAACTCTACCATTGTCCCTTTGAATTGTGAGAGAATTTGCCACAGGCTGATTGAGCAACACGGCTGTTCTGGGGAGGCATGCAGAAACTCCATGGGTAGGATTCCACAACCAACCTTTCAGAGTGTGAGTTAACATAAATTCTGATGAGTTACTCTTATTATTATTTTAAGAGAAGAGGAGAGATGCATTGGTATATAGTATAGAACTTTCTTGAATGGGTAGCGATCTCTGAATCCAAACTGTACTGTTGGGGGAGGAAGAGAGATGGGGCTAAGCGTGGCTTGAGAGAATGGAGTCCCTCCATGTGTCACGCTCATTCCCTACCACAGTCCTGCCAAAGAAACCTGTGATATAAGAAAATAGAAACCAGAGAATGGTCCCTCCTTCCATCCAGACTACTGTCCTAAGCCCCTCCTATACAGAAATTCTAGAACCTACCCTGGGCAAGAGGACTGGTGGGAGGGATGGAGACAGATGGTGCTATTCTTCAGAAGTATAGGTTTCTGGCATTCTGTGATGCGGAAGCTTCTAGGGCCAGGCCCCGAGGAAGAACCTGGTACCTCTTCAGCAGCCCAACAGAGATGGAGGTCTCAACATGATCGAACAGTGTTTGCTCAGCATGAGGTTGGTCTTCCTCCCAGACATGATTTGGCAGTCTGGTCACAAATTTCTGTATTTTCCACAAATATAACTGCCACTCTTCTCTGCACTGGATGATTAACTTCAGATTTTTAGCAGAAGTACCAATGCATTTTCTTGACTACACACCATGCATAATTTATTTGTAACAAATCTCTCATATCATCTCTTATTATCTTGCTTAGCTTTGATTTATGACATAAAATGTATGACAATATCTTTTACTCAGCTCTCTAAGCTGATAACAGAGTCTCTCCATCTACTAATAACTTTAAGTCTGGGCTTCTTAAGAGAAAGGTTATTAAATGTGATATAAACAAATGGGGATTGCTGGTGGACCCATTTTCTTACTGTCAAGAATGCGTGCCATGAGCCTAAAACCACCTCTCCAGCCACCAGCTATCCTGCTATCAGGTAGAGGAGGAACGCCTCTTATTGGTCAGTTTGGGAGAGAAACAGCACATGCTAAGCTGATCTCTGTCCTTCTTTGCCTTGGGAACAGACCAACTGGGCCCACCCCAGCCCGATGCTGCGACTGGATGGCAATGCGTGTGTGATTCTGGAATTCAGCAAGCTCGCACATAAGCTGCGTCCTCCAATTTAGCCCCCATCGAAAGATAGTACAGGTTATAATTTAACACTATGTTGAATTTTTTTTTAATTTCTCAACTTGTTCACATGAAGGAGGTGTGTAGAGGGGTGCTATTTGGAGGCACAGGGTAGCCCAATGAAGGTTTTTTGTTTAATATAGTCAATCAAACCTCATAACCCATCTGCCGCTGAAAGCTACAATTGTCTCTATGGAGTCAAGAGTAACTTGACCTCCAAATGCTTAGTGTTCCTCAGGATTGTTTACATGGGAAATCTAATTCACATACATCTCAAGAAACCTCTATGGATGCTTCTAAGGTTAGTTAATGCTTGAAGATGAAACACCCGATAACGATTCTTTTTGGGCAATTCAATTAGGAAGAATGTGTGCCTGTTGGCTGTGTAGCCTCTGGATCTTTCTTGCTTTCAGGGTTTCTGGCAGAAATTTACAATGAAGGCTGCTATTTGTGGACTGGTAATTGCTGGGTTCAAGTGTGTGTGGTGACCCATACATCATCCCTACGGGGAGGTGCTCCTCTACTTTGAGATTGTCATTATTACATTTTGTTCATCCTGGTATTTCAGAATTAATCCGTGCCTCATTTAAATGCAAAATAGGTGATAGTACTGCAAATGAGCAGAAAGCTAGGAAAGAACAAACCCAACAATGACCCTAAGAAAGGATGGGTGATGGTGATAAGCTTTTGATGAATTGGCAGTCTTGGCAGTAATGTCATAATTTTTTTTTTTATTTTTAAAGATTTTATTTATTTATTTGACAGAGAGAGAGATCACAAGTAGGCAGAGAGGCAGGCAGCGAGAGAGGGGGAAGCAGGCTCCCCGCTGAGCAGAGAGCCTGATGCGGGGCTCGATCCCAGGACTCTGAGATCATGGCCCGAGCTGAAGGCAGAGGCTTTAACCCACTGAGCCACCCAGGTGCCCCGGTAATGTCATGATTAACAAATCATTTGCTACTGCACTGTTACACTATTTTTACTCTGAAAATGTAGTTGATTGTCAGTGAAATGTATTCTAAAGTTAGCATAGATGGAGCATTTCAAAAGGTGCTCTTAGATTCTGGGGACTCATGGGTATAGAATAACTCCCCTCTGGAACTGAAACAAGAATTCTACACTTGAAGGAGCTCAGCCAGCAGTAAAAGAGATTTCCCATAGGTGATTTTCACTTCTGCTGATGGAACTAGAGTGTCTTGTAATTCAGTCAGGAGCATGAGATGGCTTTTAAAATATATGAAATTCTTGTATTCATTCTCTAACGATGTGTCACTGATTGCCACAAAGTTATCACGTCTTACCTGGATCCTCTGCTCAGGGTTTCTCCAGACTACAGTGGTGACATCTGCTTGTCTGTGTTTTCATCTGGAAGCTTGACTAGGGAAGAATTCCTGTCAATCTCATTCAGGTTGGAAGGATGCATCTTTTTGGACTGTCTTACGGAGGATTCTGGCTTTCTACTGGGTGCCTAAGGGAGGCTGCCCCCAGTTTCTTTGCCATATGGCCTTTTGCACAGAAAGCTATGTCATGGCAGCTTACTTCTTCTACAAAGGAAAGAAAGTTTCCGCTTCCTCAAAAGATCTCCAGTTCTCTTCTAAGGACATTCTTCACCCGATTAAATCAAAACCACTCAGGATAATGTTTCTGTTTCTTAACTCAAAAAATCAACTACTTTGTGATCTTAATTATTTGCAAAAACCTATCACTTTTGCCACAAGATTTAATAAAGGGAATTAAATCTGTTTACTTTGCCAAATAACAGACTAGTCAAAGCAGTGACATCCATCACATTTGTCATACTGTATTGATCAAAACCAAGTCAGAGTTTCTGCCACATTCAAGGGAAAGGAACTATCCAAGAACATGCATCCTTGAGAGCCACTGTAGAATATATCAGCCACAATTCTTAATAGTTTACCATATTTGCTGTGAATTGAATATATTTTAGAAAAATGTTCATGATCTTCTCAGATTTATCCAGCCCATTCCTGAGAAATAGAGATTTGACTTCAGGAAATTCTTACTGATTATCTGGACATATTAGTGGACATATCCCTGAAGAAGGTCATTTCCTTCTGACCTCTTTATGCTCACCAAACAACCTTGAAATGTATATTTTGTTCTCCTGAATGAATGTATCCATCACAAGAAGGTTTTCTGAGAAAACTAGCGATACCCTTAATGCTGTTGTAAATGACTAAACTGGCACTGGTTTCTCTCCATCTTGCAATTTTGTTGAGTTGAGAGACTCCCTGCTTGCTTGGTCAGCTGGGATGAGTCAACATTTTTTCCATGGAAACTGTGTAAAGTACAGGTGTTGCGTGGCTCTGCCTGATGTGGCCAACAAGGTGACCTCTTTAGCATCACTCCATCCCCAGAACCCCCTCAGGCTGTAACATGACCTTCGTGTTTTTCTGTCAACACAGATTCTGAACCCACATTCTTCTGTTAGGGTAATGGTCTCTCAACATGGCCTCTTAGTGATGGAAACATCTCCCAATATAGAATTGTTTCCAGGCTTTGATAACTAAGATCAACTGACATAAAGGCAGACACACCCGAAGGAGGAGAAAGTGACTGAATCTGGCTTTAGAACTACATATTTTTAAGACACAAGTGGAGTACTTTCCTCTGCCCTGCTCCTGCTGCTGCTCTAAAAAGAAGGGTGTTCTCCTCACCCCCAGAGTTGCTACCTTGTGAGTCATGGTGGTCTTCATTTGTCAGGTTTGGAAATGCTCCAGATGCTTTTCCTCTCGTCCCATGTTGCTCCTACACATAGGAGATCCTCCTATGAAATTCATGTCAATTTCAGTTTTAGGGGAATAGGGCACAGTCTCTACAACCTTCATAGGGAACTAGCTGACTAGAAAGAGCTTGGGTCCATCTTTTTGTTTTTTTTTGTTTCTTTTTTTGAACTAGAAACCTCAGTTTCTGCCCCAATACTCCCTACCTACCCACGGCTTTCTCTGGCCTTAGATTTCTTTCTTTTCTTTTTTTTTTTTTTTTAAAGATTTTACTTATTTATTTGACAGAGAGAGAGAGAGATCACAAGTAGGCAGAGAGGCAGGCAGAGAGAGAGAGGGGGAAGCAGGCTCCCCGCTGAGCAGAAAGCCCGATGCAGAGCCCGATGCAGGGCTCAATCCCAGGACCCTGAGATCATGACCTGAGGCGAAGGCAGAGGCTTTAACCCACTGAGCCACCCAGGCACCCCTCTGGCCTTAGATTTCTGAGTCAGAAATGTAATTCTTTTTAATGTATTTTCACCTTAGCATCTGAGAGCCCAGCCCAAGCAACTTCATCAGCGGTAAACTACGTACTTTCCAGGTCCATGTCCTATCCTCAGGATGGAGGAAATTCTGCAAATCAGGCTTGCCTGGCACATCAGATAGGACCTTCCCTTCTGCAATTCATGTGGTTCAGCCTGCTGGTGAAATTTCTGTCACCTTTCTTCCCTCCAGTCTTCTCCTTTTGATCATGCTAATTAAATTTCACTTGTGTTGATGATAAATCTCTCCTCCCTTAGTCTCTGTTTAGGATTCGCTCATCAAGAGAAGTACTTCTGAGTGTACCCATTGCCGGAGGAACAGAAGTTAAGCAGTATTCTTTCAGAAGTTTTCTAAGACTTGAAGAATATCATGAATGTGTTCACTGACGTTTGTACTTCATCTACGTTGCTAAGATATCAGATTAAAAGATCAAACATTCTCCAATATGGCATATTGACAAGTGATATCTGAATGGATATGATTCTTAACATCTGTGTTGATTTATGATGACAAAATAAATTTTATATTCTAAGACTAGATGAGGTAAACAGTCAAAATCAAAACACCAGCAAAGAATTTCTACCAAGCAAGGATTTTCTAAGAGTTTTGAGGTAAAACTAAAATCTCAGTATGACAAGGCACCTACTCTAATACTGCACTGATTTGAATCAAGATAACTGTTTGAAGGTCAAAGGGG
>JAPYYJ010000955.1:0-14882 GCA_028533885.1 Nasua narica
CGCCCAGGGCAACACAGCGACACTGGGGCTGTGTCTCCAGCTGCCAGGAATCAGCAGCAGCGTCCCCCACACGTGCTCCAGGGCCAGCTGCTCAGTGGGTGCGTCGGCCGAAGGCGGGCCCTCCATGGCTGCGTGGGGCTCCACGGCTCTGCCTGCGAGGGCCAGCGTGCTGTGGCCTCAACTGACCCCTCAGAACCCTATGGAGAGTTCCATCTCTGAGGGAAACCTGTGCCTGGCAACCAGGCCAGAGCAGTTGGGCGGGGGAGGGGAGGCCAGCCAGGTGCTTTTTAATTTTATTTTTATTTTAATTCAATTAGCAAACATACAGTACATCGTTCATTTTAGATGTAGAGTTTAGCGATCATCAGTTGCATATAACATCCAGGACTCATCCCGTCTCGTGGCCTCCTTAAGGCTCATCACTCATGTTTCCAACCCTCAACCCTACATGCCCTGTATTATCCCTCAGTTTGTTTCTTATAGTTAAGCATCTCGTGGTTCGTCACGCTCTCTCAATTTTTCCTTTCAGTTTTCCCTCCCTCCCCCTATGATCCTCTCTATTTCTTATATTCCACAGATGAGTGAAACCATATAATTGTCTCTTTCTGATTGACTTATTTCAGTCAGCATAATACTCTCTAGTTCCATCCACGTAGATGTAAATGGCAAGTATTGATAATTTATTTAAATTTCATTTTGAAACTCTTGTTATTGGTATACAAAAATACTATATCTCTATATCTACACTATATATCACAATATATACATATATATGTATTTCTAATCAATTTTAAGATATTACTAATTCTATTAAATTGTTTGTAGACTTAATTGGATTTTTAATTGTATTATTTCATTATCAGAAACTAATGAGGATTTTGTTTCTTACTGTACCTTTCTTAAAGTTTAATTTTTTTCTATTTCTTTGATATAATGTATCATATCCTCATTACTGAATAGAAATTGTGACCATAACCATGAAATAGAAATTGTGTATACTTGTTTTTTTGTTTTTGTTTTTTTTTTCTGGATCCCTAAACAAGGCTCTCAATGTTTTGTCATTAAGTGTTTCATAGATACATTTATCAGAAAAAAGATGCTTTCTTCTTTTCCTAATTTACCAGGAATATTTTGTTAAATGAACCGGTATTACATTCATTGATATTTTTTTCCTGCATTCCTGGGATGTTGTAATTTTTATTTACTATTAATTGGTTGATCATATTTGTTGACAATCTATTTTATTTTAATATATTTATTTATTTATTTATTTGAGAGAGAGAGAGAGAGAAAGCGAGAGAGAGCAGGTCAGAGGGAGAAGCAGACTCCCCATGGAGCTGGGAGCCCGAAGCGGGACTCGATCCCGGAACTCCAGGATCATGACCTGAGCCGAAGGCAGTTGTGCAACCAACTGAGCCACCCAGACACCCCTGACATTCTATTGTTAACCAAACTGTCATTCCTCAAATAAGCCAATTTGTTTGTAATGTGTTAAAAAATTAGCAAGATTTCCGTTGTTGAATAATATTCATGGCTATAGATTAGTGCTTCTTAAATTTGTGTGTGCCTATGAACCTTCCGGATCTTAACATAAACTTGCCAACTCATTAGTTTGCGTCTGGTACCTCAACTTCTGCATGTGATTGTAAGGCTGGTCCGTAGACCACGCTTTCAGAAGCAAGACTATAAACTTTATATAATTAATGTAAACAATGACTTACTGATAGATACATCAATTAAAATTTTTTTGACTTTTTAAAAATAATTCTCTGATGAACCTTGAGTTTAAATATTTTCCTAATTTCCTGGATATTGAATTGGTGGGTCAAAGACTCTTAAAACTTATTGTTAAATGATTCTGATGAAGGATGTATACATTGTGGCCCCACCCTCAATATTAAGATCTCATTTACCTGGCAACTTTAAGTATAAGTCCCTCTGTTTGTAAGTCCCCATGATATTAATTTTCTACTGAGGATCATAAACTTATCAGTTTAAAACAACATCCACTTATTACTTTGCAGCTCTGTAGGTCAGGGTTCAGTACATGGTGGCTAGATTCTCTGTTCAGAATCTCACAAGGTCAAAATCAAGGTGTTGGCAGAACTGGGCTCCTAAATTGAGGATCTGGACAGAAATTAACTCTCAAGCTCCTTCAGGTTGCTGTCAGATTTCAGTTCCTTGGAGTTGTGGGGCTGGGGTCACCATTTCCCTTCTGGTTGCCAGATGGGGGCTGCCCTTAGTTCATGTAGGCTACCTGCATTCCTTCTCAGCTCCCCTCCATCTTCAACATAGCCATGATTATTGAGCCCTTCTGACTTCTACTACCAGCTGGAGAACACTCACTGCTTTTCAGGGCTTGTGAGGTCACACTGGGTCACCTCTGGATAATCCAGTGTGATCATTCAATTTTAAGCTCCAATGTGTCATGATGAGAGACTGTGGACTCTGAGTAACAAAATGAGGGTTTTGGAGGGGAGGGGGGTGGGGGATTGGGTGAGCCTGGTGGTGGGTATTGAGGAGGGCACGTATTGCATGGAGCACTGGGTGTAGTGCATAAACGATGAATCTTGGAACACTGAAAAAAATAAAAGTATATGGGGAAAAATGATGAGAGAAGTCAAATTGGAAAAAAATAATCTCATAAAAGTTTGAATTGTCCATATGTCCAAAAATAAACAAAATTTTAAGGGACAAGATGTATATCAGAAATGTCACGGATAAAATGGTGATACCTAGAATCCATGATGTGGTTACAACCCAGTGAAAATCAGACTAGAACAGAATCGGAGGGACGCCTGGGTGGCTCAGTTGATTAAGTTGCTGCCTTCGGCTCGGGTCATAATCCCAGGGTCCTGGAATCAGGTCCCACATCGGGCTCCTTGCTCAGCGGGGAGCCTGCTTCTCCCTCTGCCTCTGCCTGCCTCTCTGCCTGTTTGCGCGCGCTCTCTCTCTCTCTGACAAATAAATAAATAAAATCTTTAAAAAAAAAAAAAGAACAGAATCGGAAATGGAAACATAAATGAGGAGCTAGTTTAAAATGTTTTCTGCCTCACTTAACCAACTCACACAACATGATGTTATGACATGATCATCTCACCATATTCACAGTTTCTTGGGAGTAAGATAGGACATCTTTGGGGGGCCCATTTAGAAAGTCTGCCTACTATTCCATCCAAGTAAAATTGGTTATTTACCCCTCGCTTTCTCTGTTTGAAACCAGTTCTATTCCTCAGTTACAACCTTGTGCCTCTGCATTCTAACATTTTGGACCCTGTTTTTGCTTTTGTATTTATCTGACATGTTGGGGTTAATGATGTTCCTAAGGCAGTCAGAATAAAAAATGGGAACCCAGCAAACGGATTATAAACTAAAAATTGCTTTGATAACCAAGACCATCACTGCTCTGAACATTTGTTAATAAAGTCTTTCAAGATGAGCAAATTGATGAGCTTTTGCTCTGAGGTTTACATTTTTCTACTTAATTTTGAAGGTTCATTAAAGTGAAAGTTTATGCGTGAGATGGAAGATCATTTCCCCAGCATGCCCAGGATGTGCTCTGTTCTAGGGAAAGAACATGTCCAGATTTTTGATAACAAAATCCAGAATAGTAAACTTGTTGATGTAATTACCCCCCCAAACCCCCTTAGCACCCAAGGAAACATTGTCTGTTCGGGTACAGGCCATGCTGTCTTTATCATGAGAAAAGAATGTCTCGACATCTCCAACCGGAGGCAGCCCCACCACATGTCACATGCTGTCGAAAAATGTTCTTCATCAATTTTAAAGCTGTGCTTCTTCCATATGGAAGATTATAAAAATTCTTTTTGAAATCATTCCATTAGTCAATGCATTTGTTTTGACTCCCAGGAAGGGAGAAGCTTCTCAGTAAACGGGTGTCTATTTATCATAACGTCACCAAGTCAGAATTATTATTGAAAGAAACTTTGTTAGTTTGATAGATAAAAAATGATATTGCAGTTTGAGGGAGGCAGAAAACATTTTAGGCTAGTTCCTCATTTATGTTTCCATTTCCGATTCTGTTCTAGTCTGATTTTCACTGGGTTGTAACCACATCATGGATTCTATGTATCACCATTTTATCTGTGACATTTCTGATATACATCTTGTCCCTTAAAATTTTGTTTATTTTTGGACATATGGACAATTCAAACTTTTATGAGATAATTTTTTTCTAATTTGACTTCTCTCATCATTTTTTCCCCAAATACTTTTATTTTATTTTTTTCAGTGTTACAAGATTCATTGTTCATGCACCACACCCAGTGCTCCATGCAATACGTGCCCTCCTCAATACCCACCACCAAGCTCACCCAAACCCCCACTCTCTCCTCTCCAAAACCCTCAGTTTGTTGCTCAGAGTCCACAGTCTTTCATTATTTTTTAAATAATTTTTTATTGTTATGTTAGTCACCATACAGTATGTCATTAGTTTTCGATATAGTGTTCCATGATTCATTGTTTGCCACCCAGTACACCCAGTACTCTATGCAATACATGCCTTCCTTATTACCCATCATCAGGGTCACCCATGCCCACAGCCCCTCCTCTCTAAAACCCTCAGTTTGATTCCCAGAGTTCATGGTCTCTCATCGTTCATCTCCCCCCTTTATTCCCCCCTTCGTTTTTCCCTTCCTTCTTCTCCTAATGTGCTCCATGTTATTCCTTATGTTCCACAAGTAAGTGAAACTATATGATAATTGTCTTTTTCTGCTTCACTTATTTCACTCAGCATAATCTCTTCCAGTTCCATCCATGTTGATGCAGATGGTGGGTATTCATCCTTTCTGATGGCTGAGAAATATTCCATTGTATATATGGACCACATCTTCTTTATTTTTTTTTATTTTTTTTTTCACATCTTCTTTATCCATTCATCTGTTGAAGGGCATCTTGGCTCCTTCCACAGTTTGGGTATTGTGGACATTGCTGTTATGAACATTGGGATGCATATGGCCCTTCTTTTCACTACATCTGTATCTTTTGGGTAAATAACAAGTAGTGCAATTGCTGGGTTATAGGGTAGATTTATTTTTAACTTTTTGAGGAACCTCCATGCTGTTTTCCAAAGTGGCTGCACCAACTTGCATTCCCACCAACAGTGTAAGAGGGTTCCCCTTTCTCCACAACCTCTCCAATATTTGCTGTTTCTTGTCTGTCAGTTTTTGCCATTCTAACTGGTGTAAGGTGGTATCTTAATGTAGTTTTGATTTGAATTTCCCTGATGGCTAACTTTACACATTAAAGAACTGGAGAAAGAACAACAAATAAAGCCTAAGCCATGCATAAAAAGAGAAATAATTAAGATTAGAGCAGAGATCAATGAATTAGAAACCAGAAATACAGTAGAGCAGATCACTGAAACTAGAAGATGGTTCTTTGAAAGAATTGGTAAGATCAATAAACCACTGACTTCTCTTTATCCAAAAGAAAAGAGAAAGGACCCAAATTAATAAAATTGTGAAAGAAAGGGGAGAGATCACAACTAACACTAAGGAAATAGAAACAACTATTAGAAATTATTATCAACAATTGTATGCCAATAAATTAAGCAAACCTAATGGATGCCTTCCTGGAAACTTATAAACTACCAAGACTGAAACGAGAAGACACTGACAACCTGAATAGACCAATAACCAGTAAGCGATTGAAGTAGTGATCAAAAACTTTCTAAAAATCAAGAGTGCAGCTCCTGATGGATTCCCTGGGGAATTTTACCAAACATTCAAGGAAGAAATAACTATTCTCCTGAAGATCTTTCAAAAAGTAGAAACAGAAAGAAAACTTCTAAACTCATTTTATGAGGCCAGCATTACCTTGATCCCAAAACCAGTCAAAGACCCCATCAAAAAAGAGAATTTTTTTGATTTTCATCCCTCATGAATACAGTTGCCAAAATTCCAACAGTACACTAAAAAGATTATCCATCACGACCAGGTGAGATTTATCCCTGGGACACAGGGGTGGTTCAACATTCACCCAATCATTGTGGTAGAACACATAAATAAGAGGAGACAAGAATCACATGGCTTTCTCAAATGATGCAGAAAAAGCATTTGACAAAATGCAGCAGTCTTTTCTGATTAAAACTCTTCAGAGAGTAGGCATAGAGGGAACAGTCCTCAATTTCATAAAAACCATCTATGAAAAGCCCACAGCAAATACCATTCTCAATGAGGAAAAGCTGAGAGCCTTTCCCTTAAGATCAGGAACATGACAAGGATGCCCACTCTCACCCTATTGTTCAACATAGTACTAGAAGTCCTAGCAACAGCAATCAGACAACAAAAAGGAATAAAAGGTATTTGAATTGGCAAAGAAGAAGTCAAACTTTCTCTTTTTGCAGATGACATGATGCATAATGTGGAAAACCCAAACAACTCCACCCCCAAATTACTAGAACTCATACAGCAATTTAGTAATGTGGCAGGATAGAAAATCAATGCACATAAATCAGTTGTTTTCCTATACACTAACAATGTAACTGTAGAAAAAGAAACTAGGGAATTGATTCTATTTATAGTAGCACCAAAACTCTTAAGATACCTTGGAATAAACCTAACAAAAGAGGTAAAGGATCTATATACTCTGGAAACTACAGAACACTTATGAAGGAAATTGAAGAAGACACAAAAAGCTGGAAAAACAGTCCATGCTCATGGATCAGAAGAATAAAAATTGTTAAAATGTCTATGCTGTCCAGAGCAATCTATACTTTCAATGCCATCCCAATCAAAATACCAATGGCATTTTTCAAAGTGCTGAACAAACAATCCTAAAATTTGTATGGAACCATAAAAGACCCCTGAATCACCAAGGAAATGCTGAAAAGAAAAAATAAAGCTGGGGGGCATCAAGTTGCCTGATTTCAAGCTATATTACTAAGCTGTGATCACCAAGACAGTGTGGTACTGGCACAAAAACAAACACATAGATCAATGGAATGGACTAGAGAACCCAGATATGGGCCATCAACTCTATGGTCAACTAATCTTTGACAAAGTAGGAAAAAATATCCCATGGAAAAAACACACTCTCTTCAATAAATGGTGCTGGGAAAATTGGACAACTATATACAGAAGAATGAAATTCAACCATTCTCTTACACCATACACAAAGACAAACTCTAAATGGATGAAAAACCTCACTGTGAGACAGGAATCCATCAAAATCCTAGAGGAGAACATAGGCACTAACCACTTCGACATCGGCCACAGCAACTTCTTTCAAGGAAAACAAAAGCAAACATGAACTTCTGGGACTTCATCAAGATAAAAAGCTTCTACACAGCAAAGGAAACAGTCAACAAGACAAAGAGACAACCTACATAATGGGAGGTTATATTTGCAAATGACATTACAGATAAAGGGCTGGTATCCAAGATCTATAAAGAATCTCAAACTCAACACCCCAAAACAAATAATCAAGTCAAAAAATGGGCAGAAGACATGAACAGACACTTCTCCAAAGAAGACATACAATGGCTAACAGACACATGAAAAAATGTTCTCTCAACATTTTTTAAAGATTTATTTATTTTATTCGAGAGAGAGATCATGAATGGGAGGAAGGGCTGAGGGAGAAGGAAAGACAATCCTAAGCAGACTCCCCACTGAGCTCAGAGCCCAACATAGGGCTCAATCCCAAGATTCTAATCATGACCCTCGTCGAAATCAAGAGTGAGACACTTAACGGACTAAGCCGACTAAGCATCCCTCTCATCATTTCATTTCAAGCTCTAAAGTTCTTTTTTTCATCCTAAGATCACATTTTTTTCCCAGACTTGTTGTTATTCACCTTTTTTGAATAGGAATTTCTTTTGGGGTATAGTGTGAGGTTGAGACTGTACATTTTTTTCCCCTAAATACTTAACTAATTATTCTAAACTACTTCATCAAAGAATTACTTTTCTTCTTGCAATGACTTTTCTGCCGTATTATATAATATACCAGATTCTCATTTACGTATTCAGGGCAATACAAAAGTATAAGTATTTGAGGGAAGACAAATATGACAAGGTGAGGGGCGTCTGGGTGGCTCAGTCAGTTAAGCATCTGCCCTCGGCTCAGTTCAGGATACCCAGGTCCTGGGATTGAGTCCTGCATTGGGCTCCCTGCTAACCCAGGGGCCTGCTTCTCCCTCTCCCTCTGGCTGTTGTTCTGCCTACTTGTGCACGCACGCTCTCTCTCTGTGAAATAAATAAATAAATAAATAAATAAATAAATAAATAAGATCTTTTTAAAAAAAGATGACAAGGATGTGTTTTGGGAATAATAACTGGCTCTGGGTTTTAATTGCCTGTTGTTCTCCCCTTGGTCATTGTCGCAAACCCGTTCCTGCTCTGTAAACAATGGAGAGCAAAAGCCGGGACTCATTGGGTCCCTCAGGATTCTGCCCTTGTCCTCCTTAAGGCCAGTGTTGGGCTTAGTCAGAGATCTCTGATCCGTGAGTATGCCTTTGCGGAGCCTCAGTTCAGTGCTGGGGAAGGGAGGAGGATTATCTGTTGCAGCAATGAGCTGACCTCAGTGGTCTTGAGGGACTCCATCCTGCTGGCCAACATCCCCAAACCTGTACTAGGAAATCCTGTGGATGAAGATATTTGGCCACTTGGCAGGTTTACTTACCTGCACCTGGGGTCTCCCATCCATCCCCATACCCCTCAACATCTATGCAAGAACTCCTTTCAGTCATGCATGCTATTCATTTTGAGAAGAGTTCTGATAAAGTCGCCTGTCTTCATTTCTCTTCTTTCCAGAGAGTTTTGCCTTCGATGAATGTCCTCAGGGATGGGAGTAGCACATGGATCCCCAGCTGGCCGACCACCTCACATGGCCCTGTGGAGGACGCAGCTCTATCTGGCCAGGTAATATCCCCTCAAAGACCATACAGGTGCTGGAATCAGGCAGTGCCATGGAAGACAGCAGCAACTCTATGTGAGCCTGCAGCTCACGGCTATTAAAATAAGAGCTGGATTTATGAATGCCATAAATCAAAATTTTATATTCTCTGTCATTCTTTAACAGGGCAGAACTGTGTTTTCAGAATTTGTGTGACTCCAAGCAGAAGAGTTCCTACATTTTGACATCCCAATCCTCTATTAAGGCAATAGAAGTATAGATATATTCCTCATATACGCCCTTGCCTTTTTTTCTCCACAGGTTTTTCATGCTTCCGGATTTACTAAATACTAAGTTTGGATTTGCTTGCTTTTAAGTTTTTATTTTTTAATTAATTATAGATCCACAGGAAGTTGTGAAAATAGTAAAGCGAGATTCCATGTACCGTTCATCCAGGTTCCCCCAGTGCTTACATTTTAGGTAACTACTGTTCAATATCAAATCTGGGAAACCAACATCGGTACTGTCGTCTTACCGTAGGTTCCTCTAACCACCATTGCAATCAAGGTACAGAGCTGTTCCATCCACACACAGACTTCCCTCATGTTATCCCTTTATTGTTATGCCTCATTCTCCTCCCCCGTCTCCAACCCCTCTGAACACTAGTCTATTCTTCACCTCTGTGATCATGTCATTTCAAGAATGTTACACAAATGAAATCACACAGAATATGGCTTTTTGAGATTGACTTTGTTCACTCAGCATCCTGCCTTGAGAGCCATCCAAACTGTTACATGTATCAACATTTTACTCCTTTTAATTGCTGAGGAGTGTTCCAGGCTGTGGCCATACCACAGTTTATTTAACCATTCACCTATTTGGGGACTTCTTGGTGGTTTCCAGTTTTCAGCTGTAAATTCAAGTACAGCCTTTGGTATGGACATAACTTTCATTTCTCTGGGATAAATGCCCAGGGGTTCTACTGCTGGGTTGTAGGGGAAGTCTATGTTCAGATTCTTTAATAAACTACCAAATTATTTCCCAGAATGGTCGCACCATTTTGTAACTCACCTGGAATGTATGACAGATCCAGTTTCTCCATATCCTCACCAGCACCTGGTATTGTCACTATTTTTTTTTTTTTTTTGGCTCTTCTGGCAGGTGTGTGGTGATATCTCATTACGATCTGATTTGAATTTCTCTGAAAGCTAATGATATTGAACATTTTCCTCATGAGCTTATTTGCCATCCACATAGCCTCCTTGGTGAAATGTCTCTTCATGTCTTTTGCCTATTTTCAGATTGGATTGTTTCCCTTTTTAATTTTAAGTTTTGAGAGTTCTTTATATATTCTAAACATGAGTCCTTTGTCAGTTATGTAGTTTGCAAATGTTTTTCTCACAGACTGCAGCTTGTCTTATTATCATTTTAATGGGGCCTTTCACAGAGTAAAAAGTTTGAATTTTAATGAGATTAAATTTATTGATTTGTTCTCTTATGCATTAGGTTTTTGACATCATGTCTAGAACTCTTTGCATATCCCTAGGTCATGAAGGTTTTGTACTCTTCTAAAAGTGTTATCATTTCATGTTTTACCTTTAAACTGGTGGTCCATTTTGAGTTATTTTTTGCATATGGTGTGAGCTTTAGTTGGGGTTAGTTTTCCTTTGGCCACAGAAAACCCGAATTGCTTCAGCTCCCTTTGTGAAAAGACCACCCTTCTCCCATTTAATTGCTTTTGTACCTGTCTCAAAAGTTTCGAATTTTGCCTCTTGTAGAGCCCAGGGCCCAAATTCAGATACGGTGGAACCATCAGTTCTGTGATCTGAAATATTCCATCTGGGACAAGCCATGGTGGGACTTCATGGTTGTATTGGATTTACTCTTGTAGGTGCTTAGTGTGTCATGGAGAGAACCTAACATCAGGAATAAGTTGTTATCAGAGCTGAATACAGTGGACAATTTACTGGCAGGCAGAGGAGAGAAAGAGAGAGAGAGAGAGGGAGAGAGAGAATTACAGTTTGTAGACGGGAGAAAGCATTCTTACCGAAATGCGCTGGCTGAGAGGCCAAGTGGCCTATGAGGTCGTCAAACAGCCAGCTTGGTAATGCCTGGTAGGTTCAGAGAAATGCTTCTGCATCATGAACCAGTTCTCAGGATGCAGCTTAAAACCAGTGAGCCTTTTTCTACCTTAACAATGCTTACACTCCTGATTCAGAAACAATAGAACTATAGTTTGAAAATGCTTCTCACTCTAAGATCTCCCCAGGGAAGTGACAAAAACAGACAACTCCAATCTTTTTTGCACAATGTATGAACTGATATCAAATTCACAAGCAGGATGGAGTTTATTTGATTGAGTGATGGGACCACAGATTTTCTGGGTGATAAGTTGCAGCTACGATAACATGAACTTCCACTTGGGAAATCACTCCTTCAAATAAGCCTGCTGTGGGTTACCCCTTCTGGTTGACTTCTGCTCCTTTGCATACATACCCTGCTCTGCACTTGGGGACACAGGACTGCTTCTTAGGGGCAGGAATGGCCAAGGTGAAAGCCCTGCTTACTTTCTGCTGAAGGACTTGACTGAATGTAAAACAAAATGGCTATTGCGGCCTTTGAGGTTGGGAGCACAGCCAGCTCCATGGAAATCACCACTAGCCCTTTGCTCAGACCCAGACTGAATGTTTAAGACAGGCTTTCAGTCCCTGTTTGCCTGGCTGAGAAATTAAAAATTTTTATGACCTGACAGGTGGTCAGTTCAAGGACCTGAATGCAATTTAATTCCCTAAGAAACAAAAGCTGGGAAATAAGGGGAAGAGTACCCACTAGAGAAGGAGAATACATTTGAAGGACTGTGAAAGAGAAAAGCAAATCATGAAGACAGCTGCTTTGTCTGATCCGCTGGGGCCCAGCTCAGTCACGGGCACAAGGAGCCCTGGGCTTGCCTGTCATGGATCATTTGTGAATTCACCCAGGATCTCCAGCAGCTTTTATGTGTTCACCATATTTATTGCGTTCACTCCAAGGGTCTACTAACAGACTGTAGACCATAAGGTGAAGGGATAGCAGTGTGAATAGGAAAGAGACAGCCTTTGAAGACCAAGTTAGACTTCCTTTTTGGGGTAAAATACACATAACATGAAATTTATCATCTCAACCGTTTTTCAATTACTGTTCAGTAGTATTGAATACATCCACTCTGTTGTGCAACTGTCATCACCATCCATTTCCAGAGCTTTTCTCCTCTTGTGAAATTAAAACTCCTTATGTATTAAGCACTAATTCCCCCATTTCCCCTTTCCCACTATTATAGTTTCTGTCTCTATGGTTTTGACCACACTAGGGACCTCATATAAGTGGAATCATCAGTATTTGTCTTTTGGGAACTGGCTTATTTCACTTAACATAATGTCCTTGAGGTTCATCCACGTTGTAGCAGATGTCAGAATCTCCTTCTCTTTAAAGGCTGAATAACATTCCATTTATGTATAGACCACATTTTGCTTATCCATTCATCTATTGACGGACACTTGTGTTGCTTCCGCATTTTTGCTATTGTGAATAATTCTTCTAAGAATACGGATGTACAAATATCTGAGACAGTGCTTTCAATTCTTTTAGGTATAGACCCAGAAATGGAATTGCTTGGTTACGTGGTATTTCTATTTTTAATTTTTTGAGGAATTGCCATACTATTTTGCATAGTCGCTGCACCATTTTACATTCCCGCCAACAGTATGTGAGGGTTTCAGTTTTCCCACATCTTTGCCAACGCTCATTATTTTCTGTTCTGTAATAGTTGCTGTCCTAATGGGGGAGGTGATGTTTCATTGTGGTTTTGATTTGCATTTCCCCAATGATTAATAATCCTGAGCATCTCCACATGTGCTTATTGGCCATTTGTATGACTTCTTTGGACAAATGTTTATTTAGCCTTTTGCTCATTGTTGAGTTGTTTTGTTGTTGTTGAGTACAGAGCTAGAGTTTGGAAAGGGATGTTAGAACTGTTTTTTTTTTTTCTTTTTATAAAATATTTAAAAATAGTGTGGGGAAGGGAGTTAGGCCCCAAATAGGGAGGCTAAAAACCTATGCCAGCCTCAAACTGAGTTGTCTTTTGAGATCAAGCCAAGAACGTGGCTTCTGTGAATTTCAGATCCATGTCTTTAAAGCAAGAAGATGGGTACTTATCTTGTGTTGCTGTCCAATCAAAGCTATGCTTAAAGGTGTCTGGAAAATAGCCATATGGAAACCAGCTGAAGGCCAGAGCTTGGTGAAAATCTTGGTGAAAAAAAGCTTGGTGCAAAAAATGTTATGGTCCATCCAAAATGGAATAAACCACTGCCTCCTCTTTCCGTTTATTTCATATTTTTCATTTGAAAAGATGCTGCTCGTCACTCTACCTATTTTCCCACACATTTCTATAAGACGTCACGGTGAGTTTGAAGGAGTTGGGGTGCGCAGGGGGAGGTGGATGGCACTGGTAGTTTTAATTTATCAAGAGTCTGCTGGACACCCACTGGGAAGCTGGCATTGGATCTGGAGGGCACTCTAAGGGAAAAAACAGAGAATGACAAGATGTCTGATTGATAGGGAAAACCTGAAGAGTTTCCAAGCTCACTATGGGGAGAAGATGGCAGCCCAGGAGCAGTGCAACAAAAACACAGTGGGGTGTAATGATTAGGAAAATGAAGGGACAGCAGAGTTACAAAGATCCAGGAATATTGTCACATTGGTCTGGCTCACAGAACCTTAGCAGGTCTTACTGACCTTCAGAACAAGTGTCACATAAGACCATGATGCTCGTTCCCATTCCTATAGTTCACTCTCCTTTCTCAGTTCTCGTCCTTTTGGAGAGTACCATGGGGAGGTTGAGACAGGGTTGGGAGGGATCTGCCAGTGACTGTTATGGAGGCATCTACTCATTCAGGGGGATGTCTTGAATCTGCTGGAGAGGTCCACTTTGGGAGAGCCAGTTTATCATCTTGGCTGGAGGATCCTTTCTCAAGGTCTGGCATTAACAGAGCAGAAGGACATAAGTTGCTTATCAAACCAGAAGGAAAATGCCAAGTTTTCTTTAATCAACAGAGGTTAGAAGCGATCCTGGTGGTCCTTCTCAGTAGTTAAGCAACTGCAGGGGCAAGGGAAGCTGTGATGCCCTCCAGCACTGGGGTGCACTGGGGATATGAATCCTGGCAGTTTTAATGTCAACCTCTTGTGGTCTTAATTGTGAAGCCCAGGACAGGCTGCTTAATGCTTCTTGAAGATGACCTTTAAATGATGATAAGATTGGCCAGGTCAAACACAACTGACAAGCTGGCCTTTTATAGACTGAGATATTTTCTGAATATTTGTAAGATACGGTGTCTCCAATTAAACTTTCAACATTCCCATTGTTCAAATAAGAGTTGTTCCCTGGAAAACCGTTAAATACGTCCAACCCAGCTGGCTGCCAAAAGGGAAGCTTGAAAGAACAGGGTGCGGGCCTGCCACCCCCGTTGGATCCCCTTAATCTTTCATAGGCATTTTTCGCAGGATGCCAGGGAAGAGAACCAGGGGCTATATTTGGACCCCTCCATAGTCACATTTGCCTCATGCTTCCCTCTAGTTGAGGGTCTGTGGGAGGTGAGCCCAGGATCCTCGAAGCTGTTTCAATTATGTCTCTATGTCCTTTTGATGTTCGCCCAGCAGATGTCTGTTCATAGGTAAATGCAAATCAAAACCACAGTGAGGTATGACCTCATACCCACTAGGATGATTATAATAAAAAAGACAGATGGCAAAAAATATTGGCAAGGCTGTGGGAAATTTGGATTCTCACAGGTCACTAGTGGGAATGTAAAATGGTGCAGCTGCTTTAGAAAACAGTCTGGGTGTGGTGCATGAACAATGAATCCTGGAACCCTGAAAAAATAAAATAAAAGTTAAAAAAAAAAAGACAACAGTCCAGAAGTTCTTCAAAAGGTTAAACATAGAATTATCATATGATCCAACAATTCCACTCCCAGGTATATACCCAAGAGA
>JAPYYJ010000956.1:0-14881 GCA_028533885.1 Nasua narica
ATGTGTCTGTTGGCCATTTGGATATCCTCTTTACTGAAATGTCTGTTCATATCTTCCGCCCATTTCTTGATTGGATTATTTGTTCTTTGAGTGTTGAGTTTGAGAAGTTCTTTATAGATTTTGGATACTAACCCTTTATCTGATATGTCATTTGTGAATATCTTCTCCCATTCTGTCAGTTGTCTTTTGGTTCTGTTGATAGTTTCCTTTGATGTGCAAAAGCTTTTGATCTTAATGAAGTCCCAGTGGTTCATTTTTGCCCTTGCTTCCCTTGCCTTTGGAGATGTTTGTCGGAAGAAGTTGCTTCGGCTGAGGTCGAAGAGGTTGTTGCCTGTGTTCTGCTCCAGGATTTTGATGGAATCTTGTCTCACATTGAGGTCTTTGATCCATTTTGAGTCTATTTTTGTGTGTGGTGTCATGAACAATCAATCTTGTAACACTGAAAAAATAAACATATTTGGGGAGAAAAAAAAAAGTTTGAAATATTGTGAGAATTACCAAAATGGGACACTGACAAGAAGTGAGCAAATACTGTTGGAAAATGGTGCCTGTAGACTTGGTTGATGCAAGATTGCCACAAACCTTCAATTTGTAAAAACTGTAGTATCTGCAGGGTGCAATAAAGTGAAGCACAATTAAGTCAGGTATGCCTGTAATACTGTACTCTGTGTTTCAAGATGTTAACAGAATAGATATCATGTTATGGGTCTTTTACCACAATTAAAAAAAAAATTAAATACAGTAACGTGGGGATGACTCAGTAGGTGAAGGTGGTGTGTCTTCTTTAGAATGGTAGTCAGGAAAAACCTCTTTGAGAAGAGGACAGTGAGCTGACACCATAAGGCCAAGAAGAAAGTGAGAATAGGTCAACATGTTCTAGATCAGAGCTGTCCTATAGAAATATAGTGCGAGGCATATACGTAGTTTTAATTTTTTTAGTGGCCATATTAAAAACAAAGGAACAGGTAAAATCAACTTGAATAATGTATTTGGTAGAAGCCAATATTTCTAAAACATTATCACACAATTTTATTAACAAATTACTGGCGGACTATCGTATTATTTTTTTGTACAAAGTCTTGAAAAATCTAGTGGCTCTTTTACACTTCCAGCACATTTCAGTTAGAGTAACCCCATTTCAAGGGCTCAGTAGCCACATGTGGATAGTGGCTACCCCGTTGGGTAACAGAGCTATAGACGGAGAAGACAGCTGGGACAAATGGCCTTAACTAGAGACAGATTTGGAGCGCTGAGAACAAGGAAACAGTCTCAGAGTGGCTAAAGAGGGAAGAAGGGCAGGGGCTGAGTTGGAGAGAAAGGCGGGCAACTGCCCACCTTCCTTGCAGCACTTGTCCCATCAGCCTTTGCATGTTGTAAGCTCCTCCTTGAGCACAGGAATTTTTTGCCTTCGTCTCAGCAGTGCAGGATATGAAGTAGGTGACATGTAAGTATTTCATAAGTAAATGAATTGAAGAGATGAAAAAATACAGGGGAAATGGCTTGTTTAGCAAAAACAGATTTTTTTTTTTTCCCATTTGTGCTTACCTTCTTAAAATCCTTTGAACCTGAAACTCCGGTACATACATAGGTTTCTTTCAGGATATCTATTTATGACAGGTTTTGCAGACTTCTTCTGAATGGATCATCATTGTTAAAGAAATAATTGCCAGTTTGGAGTAAACGTTTATTGAACGGCCTTGAATAATTACCCTGTGAGGTGTGTTTCTGAGTTATCGGCCATGTTGCATGCAATGTTTTATGAAATAATTAGTACCTGGTACAATGCCTCATTGAAATAACCGCCTGTTTTGTGCAGTATTTTAACCTAGCAATTGTTTATGCTTTGCAAAGCTTTCAGTTGCTCCAAATATTCTTTTGTCTAATATTTCATTAAAGATTTTCTGTTCTGCATAATGGGAAGATGAGCTGTTGGAGCTTTTAATTACTAGGTGCAGCTGTAGAGCTTATTGAAGACTGGAAGGGGGAAAAAGAATTGTATTCTTAAGCACGCAAATTGCCCTTCCTTTTAGTGCATGGCTCCAGCTGAAGATGGGCGAATATAGGCTCGAGTTATTCATACTGTTTTATCCTGTTCATGAAACGTTCATTTCTGGTATTAGTGTTGTCAGGCCAAAAATATAGAAGCGTAGACTCTGTTTTTCTGCCGTGTTGCAGATCAGATACTCAGGAAGCAGAGAGCTTGGGGTGCAAGAGGTTTCTTTGAGATGGATGTCTGTGAAAGAAAGGAGGAAAGGATAGGATTGGGTAGAATAGGGAACTGAACTCTGAGACAGACCAGTAAAATCTCGGCCTCCCCTGGCAGTGAGCTTTGCTTGGAGAACTATCCCACATGAAGCTGAAATGCAAGGCCTTTATAGCCCCCACCTTGCAGTTTCCAGATGCAGGCTGCTCCAGGAGAAGCATGACCTTGGCCAGAAGGCTGCAGCAGAGGCAGACCTTGAAGAAAGTGACAGCTGGAGCCTGCGGTCCCACGGCTAGTCAGCACGTCCTTCCCTGAAGGGCATTCTGGGTGGTACAGTTCATTTTTTGCCGCTGCTATTAAACCCAGTGTTGATGTTCCGGTACCATTTTTCACTCTAATTTAAGCAAAATTTTACGTTACCTTAAGTTTTATATTCAATTTACTTCATCTAATGAGTTAATGCCTGGTTTTACTTTATGTTTGTATACATTGACACCGTATTGTAATTAATATAAGTCAAGACTGGAGAATGAGACAAGAATTTCTCCTTAAAAAGCTCTTTACATTATTCAAGTATGAACAAAACTGATGTTAGGCCAAACTAATACATGTGCTTTGTAAAAACAATTACAATTACAGAAATAGATAAATCGAAGCATGGGAGATTTACATTATATTCCAGTAACCAGTTCCACTCCTCTAATGAAAGTATCATTAACAGTTTTGGCTTATCATTACATGTTTCTCTAGATATCTGTATCTATACCTATATATATCTATATACATATACATAGGTACACATGCCTATAGCTTTTTTCTCACTTTAAAATAAATTGACAGAGAGAGAGAGAGAGTACAAGTAGGCAGAGAGGCAGGCAGAGAGAGAGGGGGAAACAGGCTCCCTGCTGAGCAGAGAGGCCGACTGGGGGCTCGATCCCAGGACACTGAGATCATGACCTGAGCTGAAGGCAGAGGCTTTAACCCACTGAGCCACCCAGGCTCCCCAAACTTTTTAATACATGATGGATATTTGTATTTTTACAGTATTTTACCATTGTTAGCAAAGCTGCTAAGAACATTCTGTATAAATACCTTTGTGGATGTACACAAGTACTATTATAGGATAGCTTTCTGTAAATGTATTTGCAGGATTGAAGGGTACACATTTTAAGATTGTATAAGATACCATTGCATTGTCCTCCAGAAAGTTTACACTAATTTGAATGCCACTAACTATCCATAAGATACTCAGTTTCCTAACATTACCCTTTTTAGACGTTAACATGACTAGTTTTTCTCAATTGGAAATATGAAAAATTGTATTCATTTATTTTTGCCCCTATTTTTTTACTTCCTGTTTTGTTAGTTAGTTATGTATTCTTCAGGATTGCCTCCATAATTTTAAGCTACCTGATGGTATCTTTTTCTCCCACAATGGGAGATCACTGTAGGTAGTACAAAAAAGTATCAATTTTACTTTGAACATAAACTACTCCCCCACCCCCCCGGAAAAAAAAAAAAAAAACCAGTTTGACTGGGACGGAATTGATCTGCAATATGACTTAGGATAGTTAGAATTTTTTGATAGAAAGCAACGGAAATGGACTTCGGATAACTTAAGAAGGAAAAAATTTTATTGGAATAAAGTTGAGGAGCTCACAGAAAAAAACGGGGATGGTCATGGACCACAGGTTGGAAGAGGCGAGTGTAATGGGTTGAACTGTATCCTTTCAAAATTCGTATGTTGAAGTGCTAAACTCAGCGCTTCAAAATGTGACCTTACTTGGAAAGAAGGCCATGCAGTTTAATTAAATTAAGATGAAGTCATCTTGGACTGGGATGGGCTTCTAATCCAGTATGATTGGTATCCTTATAAAAGAATGCCATGTGAAGAAAACCGACATCCCCAAAGAACATCAAAGACCCGGTGTTGGGTCTATAAGCCAAGGAGTGCCAAGCGTTGCTGGCAATACTAAAAGCTAGGTCTCAGACTTCTGGCTCCACAACTATAAGACAGTAAATTTCTATTGGTTAAGCCACCCATTCTGTAGCATTTTTTAACAGCACCCTGGCAAGCTCATATAGCCAGGCACCAGGATGTCTTTCAAAGTTTAGGTAGCAGGGATTATTTATTTGATAGTTTCAACATGTAACTGTCACTATAATCAATACATTCTAGCCTTGGGTATTTAGATCTTTCTTTTTAAGATTCAGAGATCCTAGAGAGAGAGAGGCAGTAGTAAAAGTTGGATCCAGTGCCCACCATGCTTAAAGGAGAATAGAGCACCTGATATACAGCCCCACCAAAACTGTACATCATGTGAGTGACGCAATTCCCCCAAAGAATTTGGTTGGTTACCAAAGAAGTTGAGTTGAATGGCATGCCAGAGAGTGTGTTGGGGGGCCCATAATTGGTGGATAGATTAAGAGTATGTGCATTATCACCTGCTGAATGAAGAGGCACACGCCATCCAAAGGGGGTTCTATGGGTAGTTCTAGTTCTCTGGACATTGGAGTTCCCACTTTAGGGAAGTGAAAGCCCTGGGGTCCTTTTGATAGAAGGCCTAATTTCGGTACACTCACACCAAGGAAGTAAAGTCATAAAGTTTATTACTTACTTATATCAGAAATGGGGGGGGGGATGTGACAGGGGGCAGGCCACAGTGAGCTGGGGTCAGGGCGGCCTTCCAGCCAATGTTATGAGCCAGCAGGAGGTAGAGAGCAGGGCAAAAAGCACCTATTACTTATAAGGTGGTTGGGCACTAACATTTTGTGGGCTCAACTCAAAGCAGTTATTTTAAAAGGTGTCATGGGAAAAGCAAAGGGGGATTTGTGGTGGGAATTCTAAGCTTAGATCCTTGTCTTAATGTCCAGACTCTCAATATGAGCAGAGTTGCATATGTAAAATGCCTAGGCAGCACCTCAAAACAGCTGTTTTTTTAATCAGAGGGAGCCAAGAAATATAAATCTTCACTACATTAGTCAAAGGAGTTATGTTGCTTTTTAAATAGATATTTGATCTATATGAGACACATATATTGTTGATGTGGCTTATTTATCTCCAGGAAAAATTATTTACATGAGAAAGCATACAGAAATCATGATGATGATAAAAATGATGATGATAAAGAGGAAGAAGAAGAGAGAGAGGGAAGGAAGGAAAGGAGGGAAGGAGGGAAGGAGGGAAATTATTGGGCATTTGCTCCATTTCAGGCACCGTTCCAAATGTCTTGTGTGTATGAACATGTTTCACACTCTCAACAATCCTATGCATTATAGGTTATAATTATTATCCTCACTTTACTGTTGAGGACACTAAGGCATGTATATAGATATTAAGATATTTCCCAAAGAAATACAGCTAACAAGGTGCAGAGTTGTTTAAAATCCAGGAAATTGGCTTCAGAAATCTACCTGTTATATATTCTGGGTTCCACATGTGTAGGGAACCTGGCTGATTTGAGATTTAATAAGGAACACTTTGTTTTCATCATTACCTAGAATGTGTCCCTGGTGCCTTTGAGCTACCTCTAAGGGAATTGTGGAGTGACACCTTATTTCATAATTCTACTGTCTTATTAGGCCAGCTCTACTAAGAGGCAATGACTCTCTTTTCCTTATTGACAGTTGGTTGCCATTGTTAGCTAAAGTTGAGTGTTCATGGGGTTTTGATTGCCCAAAGCTAAAACTACTTTTCTTTGGCAGTATAAAATAGATAGTGTAATGTCCACTCCACAGCTAACTAGTTATTTCTAAGTGCCTAAAATCTTGTTGCAAATCAGTAAAGGCTTTATAAGAAACCTCCAACGCTAGATCATTTTGTGTCATTTACATTTGCAATCCTCTTAACTCCTCTGAGAATTGATGCCTTCCTTGTGAAAATGGGATTAATACTTTATGTTCTGTTGTCAAGCTATGTTGTTGGATCATGCGTGACAGTGGTTTTAAAGTACTTTGTAAATTGTAAACATTTTAACTAGACAATCTAAAAAATATTTTATTAACAATAAATGTTCTATGATTTTGCTTTTGCTTCCTGCACTTGTATATAATTAGTATTGTCATTTATTCTTTCCGCCAGCCAGTCATTTCATTTTTACCATCTATTTTATGAGAAACAGGTACACAAGGAACATGGAGTGGAAATCACCTGTCATCCAGGTGCATGAGCCCTGCAAATTCATTGCAATATGATAAATTCTATGGTGGGTTAAGTTGGGGTCTCTTAGTAGTAGCCCTACTGACACTTGGGACAGATAAGTTTTTGTTATGGGAGCTGTCCTGCACATTATGTTCATAAGCACCCCTGCTTCTACCCCCTACATGCCAGTCTCACCCTTCCCCTCGGTTGCAGCAATTCAAAATGGCTTCAGACATGGCCCAGGGTTGAGAACCATAAGGTTAAATGAAGGGTACACTGGCTTCCTGCAAGAAGTGATGTCTACACCAAGACCTGCTTCATGAGCAGGAGTTAGCCAACTGAAGAGAATGGGTAAAGAGGAGAGTATGTATATACATGAATCCCCGAAGCAATATCCTAAAAGTCAAAACATTTGGAATTATCTTGTTTTTCTTTTGCATCTGACAGCTAGTGAATCATTGAATAAGTGGTCATTAAATTGGTTTACTTACCCAAAAATGTACCTGGTCATTTTTGTGCTATGTAGGAACAATTTTTTTTTTTTTTTTAGAGGAGTAGGTTAGAGGAGTAGGTCCATCTGAGTCCAGTGTGGATTGGAATGTTATCAAATATGGTCTTTTCTACCTAGTATATTTACAAAAGAAGAGTTTAAGGAATTGAGAGGGCAAAGTAGGTAGAGGGAATTACTATGATTTCCCAACAATTAAAACAATTGGGATTTCCTCACAAGCTAGTGAAGTGATGATTTTATAAGCATGAAGAATATGAGTACCTTTTACAATGACAGAGTGTGCAAAATTTTAAAACTTAAAAATTTTTATGAAATAAATTATAAATATTAGAAGCATTCCTCCTCCTTGTATGCTAAAGTAGGATGGAATTCTCCCAAATGAGGTAGTCTAAGGACTTAGGATTCCTCATTTTATAATTGTAAGTGTTCTTTTAATGAACTGACAACTTAGGTGTAGGTTTCTAGAAGTAAGTTGTATCATAGAAGGGATCTGAAGGTGTACTTAGGAGCATGATAATTCAAGCTTACGGGGAAGCCAGAGATCCTACTGTCTAAATCCCAAGAGGTCAGACTTTCGTGTAAGCTCAGATAGGTACACAGTGGCAGTGTCTGGACTTCATTTCAGCTGGAAAGACTCAAAGACTGGCATCTAGAATCATCTGGAGACTCCTTTATGTATATGCCTGGCAGGGGTATAGCCCTTGGCTGGGACCTAAGAGGCAGTTGGAATAGTTTGCTTAGGTTCAAGGTGAGGGGCTGCAGACCCTGCCACTAGATGGGAGTGTCAAGGTTACACTGTAAGAAGAGACTATGGGATGGGAGATGCTTTGAGGGCCATCTTTAGTAAATACAATTTTCCACAGATGATATGTAACTTGATACAATTATTCCAGATTCTAATCTCCTATGAGAGTTTAAGAAACACATGTCTGAGTTAAATAGATTCCTTATTTCTGCCCCAGCATCCTATGAACCTCAGACCCATACATACAGATTAGTGAAGTCTTATTTGAAGGAGAGAATTTACTTTCCAATAAAAACGTCCTAGAATGGATGGCTCTGTTTTTGCAGGTACCTACATTCCTGAGTAGTTTAAGACTATATTAAAAGAAGATCAAATTTCTATTTAAATAATGGTAAACATTACCATCTAGGGGGATTGGTTGCATTTCCTTTTGAAAGAAAAGGCCTTAGCTCCATTTACTTTTATCTGCGCTTTTTGTAGGAGCCACAATGAATTGCATGACCCATCATGTTCCCGTCTTTTGTTCCTTAATGCTGTTCAGTCTCAAGCACTTGAAAATCATCTCACTCAAACCCCTAATGCATGTGCTTGGCTCCAAATGATATCATGGGTTTAATGGTCATTTGTAATTTAAAGCACACAGTCTAGTCCCTGGTACCCCCTCCCCCTAAAGGTGGAAGACTGTAAAGTTCCATCTCTTGCTTTCTATATATATAGTTATGGAGAATGGCATTTGTTCTTCAGAACCTCATCCCCTAATGTGCTAATAAAACCCTGACTCATCAGCCAAAATAAAAAGATTAATCTTCTTTCTGTAGAAATTAGAAAAATAGTACTTATTCAACAAAGGAGTTATTGAGTGTTTCATATATGAATGAAGTTTATAATACTTTTCAAAATGATTGAGAAGAAAGGAGACTACGATTACCCCAAGTAAAACAGTAATCAGAAGATGTTATTATTCAATATCCTCCACTCTCTCAGTTGTTGAATTAATGTTTTACTGAAATACATCATTCATTAATAGGTAGCTGTCAAGTGATGTATGGATCATGTTTCCAGGCTTTGCAATTTATAAGATGGACTTGTCTGTTGAGAACATTCTTGCTTTTCTGGCAGTGGTGATAGATTTGTCTTGTTCCAATCCATTCATGATCTTTCATGATTGGCTTCTTTCTTAGGACAAATGCTGAACTTTCCCTTTCTCTCACTTGTCTTTGAAAATTTCACTAACCCCGAGGGAATGGAAAAACATGGCCAACCAATTACGTTACCAAACTTTGAAAGGTCAGAAATGTACAGGCTATCTGAGGGAGAGTGTAAAAGCCATTAGCAGCCTGATATCTCATTTGGTGGCTAACAATCCGAGAGGAATACCAAATGGCCTCCCCTCACATTAATCCCTTAGAAGTAAAATATCTTAACAAGAATGGAATAATGTTATCAGTTTCTTCCGTTCTCATTAAATTCCAGGTGCTGTAATCTAGAATCCTCCTTGGTTTTTATACCCACAGGTATGAAAGAGATGCAGCATATAAAAAGGAGCAAAGTAGCAAAATTAAACTAAAATAGAATGTGAGGGGGCTTATTCATGTTAATATATGTATTATTTCCCATTTACAAAAGCTCAATATACAAAACCTCACTCTAACTTGACTTCCCTTTATAGGTCACTCAGGTCCCGCAGGTCCAATGCCACCATTTCCACGCTCCAAATACTCTCTACATTTCCACTTTTCCACCTTGGCTCTTACTCTTTCTCTTCTACCTAAATGCTCGTCCCAGTTCTCTCTATATGTGAATGCATACTTACTTTTTAAGACCTAGTCCAAGTTTTATAGTCTTCATGATAGTAACTCGGAAATACCTTCCCTTCATCTGAAACCTTTAACATCTTACAGAACATATTACTTATTTAGTATTTAGCATATAGGCAAGTACTACACATTTAAGACATTATCCATATATCTCACTGTCACAAAATGTATTCATTTATTCAACCCATCTATCCATGCATTAATTGAAGAAACATTCTAGGGTACTAATTCCATATCAAGTACTGTGCTAGAAAATGAAGATATGAGAATGAATGAAATCCTATCTTTAATTGAGTAGAGTATGGGGATGAGCATAGTTGGACATAAATGCTATGATAGGAGTATAGACAGGAGAGTTGCTTGGCTGGCTCAGTTGGTAGAGCATCTATTGGTGTTGTGAGTTCAAGCCCCATGTTGGGAGCAGAGATGACTTTAAAAAATGAAATGAGGAAAACAAAAGAAATGTAAATAGGACACATTGGATATACCCAGGAAGAAGAGATATCTGAAAGAAAAGTGAGACATAAGATGTTTTTTTTTTTTAGGTGGCAGAGAATGGAGAAAAGGAAGGAGGAGAGAAGTGAAGGCAGAGAAGGGAATTCCAGAAAAAGCCATCAACATGAGTAAAGGCTGTGGTATAGATATATGTTAATGGAAGGACAGTAGTTTTGAGTAAAGAAAACCATAGATTTTGAAATGGAACATGTCAGGCAAACTAAGAAAAGGTTGGACTTTGGAGGGAAAATCATGGAAGGCTTATACACTGTGGAGAGAAGTTTTGACTCATTCTGATGGCAATGGGAGGCCACTGAGGTTTTCTACACACTGCAGAAATGTCAGATTTTCATTTTCTAAGATCACTCCAGCAGTGATGTGGAGAATGGATGGTAAAGAGACATGGTTGAAGGCAGAAAGAATGGGGAGGGGGGTGTCTTAAATCGTCTAGTGGAAAATCGGCTAAAATATGAACTGGTGGAGGTGGAGATAGAAGAGCTATGATAAATTATGAGAAAATACGGGGCGCCTGGGTGGCTCAGTTGGTTAAGCGACTGCCTTCGGCTCAGGTCATGATCCCGGAGTCCTGGGATTGAGTCCCACATCGGGCTCCCAGCTCCATGGGGACTCTGCTTCTCACTCTGACCTTCTCCCTTCTCATGCTCTCTCTCACTCTCTCTCTTTCCTAATAAATAAATAAATAAATAAAATCTTTCAAAAAATAAAATTAAAAAAAAATTATGAGAAAATACAACGTATAGGATTTTTTACTTCTTGGGGGGTGAATACTGCATCTTTTTTCTACACAGCCTTAAGCATTTACTAAGGTGTATTGCTAATACTTGCTGAATAGAATTGAACTTTATACTGGTGTAAGAAAATCCTGCAAGAGGGTCGAATAATTTATGATGTTCCTTAGTAAATTGAAAGCAGATTTTGTCTGTAGCCATTTTATGAATTTGGCTTGGGAAACTGAGAAATTAGAGAATTTTCATGTGGGCTACCTGTTCCAGAACTCTAACTGCTTCGCTGTTAAACTTTTATAACTGAAACTTACTTCGAGTTTTGAACTGATGTATTATGGGGTTATTGTATGTTGAATATGTTAGTGTGAGGTTGATATTTGACCCAAAATAATCCCAAACCAATGGATTTGTGTTAATTGTTCCTAGGAATTATAAGCCAATAACATTCTCCTTCTTCCTCGACTAGGAGACTAAGCAATTGAATGAGAATGAAACTCCCAGATTAATGGAAAGATTGATCTTCCCACTCCTTGGAAAATTTTTTGATATTGGTAGAATTTAAAAAGACCGAAGCCATTATGGCTTCCTTCCATTCTGCCTACAAGAAAAGGTGATCCTTAAAAGTGATTTGGTACTAACTAGTTACTCTAGTAGTAACTAGATATCAAGGTGTACCTTGATACTGCTTTTGGAAAAGCAAATAGTTTTCAAGCAAGAGTATTAAAAAATCCATCACCCAGGGACTCCCGTGTGGCTCAGTCAGTTGAGCGCCTGACTCTTGATTTTGGCTCAGATGGTGATCTTAGGGTAATGGGATCAAGCCCCGTGTTGGCTCTACATTGGGTGTGGAGGCTGCTTGGGATTTTCTCTCCCTCTACCCCACCCCCTCCACTCATGTGTGCACACACTCTCCTGCTCTCTAAATAAATAAATAAATAAATAAATAAATAAATAAATCCATTGTCTAAATATGATTTTGAAATTTATGATTGAGAGTATTTTCAACTGACCCATAGTAGATCTTTCTTTTCCCATTTGGGAAAAAAAGCCTGGCCACTAAACTTGTAATTCCAAGCACTAATGGAATAGCATAGTAGCTTTCATAAATGGTACCATTCCTGTAATGTCTTTTGCAGTGTGACCAAACAGATCCTCTCATCAAAAGGTAGGATCTATTTGTCTATCCCCAAAATTTGGCTTGGCCTTTTGACTCTTTTGGTCCATGGAATGCAGTGAAATGATATTGTGCCAATTCTGAGTCTAGGTCTCAAGAGGCTTGTTGAGCTTCTGTTCTCTTTTGGACCTTTGGCTCTGCATGACGTGAAGCCCAGATTAGTCTCCTGATGGTTAGAGTCCCATCTGGAGGAGAGCCAAATTATCGCAGGTAAAGCCAATCCTCCATTAGCCAGGCCCCAGTCCACATGCCGGCTGACCATGAACTCATGAGCAATCCAGATATATTTGGCTGGAACAACAGAACCCCTCAGCAAATCCGTATTTATAGTTGTGTGCCACTAGCTTATGTGGTTGTGTTCCACATCATTATGATGGTGAGAAACAAATGATGCCACCAGGACATAAGTGTAAGGCAGAGATGAGATCAATCCATTTATGGGTCAGAGACTAAGACTTGTATCAAAGTCATATTAACTAAGTAGAAATACTAAGTCAGTCAGTCCCAAATAGAGATGTCTGGTGTCTATTTCCCTTTAGAGAAGAGGATGAAACCATAGTGAAGGAAACTAACTAATGGCCAAGAAAACTGATTTGAGCATTAATTAGAGTTTTAATTTTGCAGCTTACTGGCAGTTACAATTGTAGCTAATATTTATCAAGAATTCTCTAAGTGCATGGGTAATCTTATTTGATTCAATAACCACAAAATTCCTTCTCTGTAGTTATCATTATTATCCTCCCTTTACTGGTGAGGAACTAAGGTTTAGAGAGGTTAGGAAAAATTCCTTATATCATGTAGCTAGTAACTGGGAGAGTCAGGACACAAAACTAGGTCTCTGCCTCCAAATCATCCATTTATTAAGGTCTCTAAGCTTCATTTTAGTCATGTATAAAGTGAGGATGATCATGCCTACTCTCAAGGTTTGGGGCAAAGATTAAAAAAGATAGTGCATGGAGGCATTCAATCATTAGTGCTATTATAAATTTAATTACAATTTGATCCTCAGAACTCCTGAAGTGTTTGGAAGGCTGCATTCTGTCTCTTGAAAACTATGCAGCTGGCTTAATATTAGCTCACAGGGTCTGGAAATCATTCTTTTTATTACAAAGAGCTTTTGGTCATCTTTTTATTTGCAGGGAGAGCTCCCTTCCACCCTGACCTATAATCTCACAGACTGGTCAGGGGTGATTCTTCTTCTTCCCTGTGCATTCTGTTGGAAGGCCTGGATTTGAGACACAGATTTTCTGTTAAAAGGAAGATTGGTGATCTCTTCTGGGGATGGTAATTATCAGGACTTAAAAAGAGTGTTAAGGAAAAATTAACACATGATAAAATGTGAAGGCAATTACACCAAAAACAAGTTTTCTCCTGCATATATCAGAACATATTCCTGTGAGCTTCTTTATTTATGATTACCTCTCCTATCAGTCTTGTGTGATTAGAGAAGTAATCTGTACATTCTTTTAGGAGACATTCAGTTCAACAGAATGTGGGATCAAGAATATTCATAATTTAATAACCTGGCATAGTAGACATATATTCATAGGATATTAGGGTCAGAGAGGCATTACCTGTTATTAGGTGCACAAATATGGACACATTTCTATTAGGTGATCTTTCACCCACTACTTGGGTGCTGTGGTGACTACAAAACCACTAGACCTTACGAGGAAGGGTATTGTATTTGTGGAGAATTCCAATGAGTCAACATCTCCTTTCCTATTACTCTCACTCACTGAACTCTGGTTTTCTGGTTTGGGAAATGCACCAGACTAGTTTCTCAATTCTTTTTTCCTGCTTCTTTAAAATGGATATACTTGGGTAATTTAAGCTCTCTCATATTTGTCTGGAAACTACTTGCCCATGTGGTTCCCAAGAGGAGTGGTAGCCATTTATTTTAAGACATTACCTATTGGTCATAATGATAAGATCAAAGCTGGACACCAGATGCCAGGTGGGTTGTCGGAGGACCTTTGGAATTGGGACTTTGTGATGTGTTAGGTTACAGCATAAGTCCCATAAGAGGTTTTAAAATGTTACCATTTAAGTGTCAGGATTTTTTTTTTTTTAAGATTTTATTTATTTATTTGTCAGTGAGAGAGAGCACAAGCAGGCAGAGTGGAAGGCAGAGGCAGAGGGAGAAGCAGGCTCCCTGAGCAAGGAGCCCAATGTGGGACTTGATCCCAGGACCCTGGGATCATGACCTGAGCTGAAGGCAGCTGCTTAACCAATTGAGCCACCCAGGCGTCCCAAGTATCAGGATTTTTGCATTAACACAAACATACAGAATTTTAGCTGTTCTTGTAAAATGAGAAGCCCGGACAACACGGGACAAGCATTTCCATATCCTAATGATTGGCTGTCACTGAGTACGTGATGACTTCTCTGCATGGGTCTGGTGCTCCCCAGTTTTTCATAACATCCCCATTTTGCATGCTTTGAGTGCATTTCTGTATTTGCGAGCAAGAGAGCCTTAAGCAAACTTTACATAATTCAGTGGCTATAACCTGGCTAGATACTAGAATCACCTGGCCAGCTCTCGAGAAAAGATTCTTGGACCCATCTCCCTAATTATAAAATGAGAGCCTCTGCAAAGAATCTGTACTCAGAAAACTACAAAGTGCTCATGAAAGAAATTGAGGAAGACACAAAGAAATGGAAAAACATTCCATGCTCATGGATTGGAAGAACAAATACTGTGAAAATGTCTATGCTACCTAAAGCAATGTATACATTTAAAGCAATCCCTATCAAAATACCATCACTTTATTTCAAAGAAACGGAACAAATAATCATAAAATTTATATGGAACCAGAAAAGACCACGAATAGCCAGAGAAATGTTGAAAAGAAAACCAAAGTCAGCGGCATCACAATTCCAGACTTCAAGCTCTATTACAAAGCGGTAATCATCAAGACAGTGTGGTACTGGCACAAAAACAGACACATAGATCAATGAAACAGAATAGAGAGCCCAGAAATGGAACCTCAACTCTATGGTCAACTAATCTTCGACAAGCAGGAAAGAATATTCAATGGAAAAAAGA
>JAPYYJ010000957.1:0-14878 GCA_028533885.1 Nasua narica
TGCTCTGGGAAAGCCTTTGGTTGCAAAGATAGATTGCTGTTGAATCAGTGTCTATTCAAATTATGTAAAGGGTGCATTTGTTATTTGGAAACAAAGACAAGCCATGGTAACGGGGACAGTCTTGGGATCCAAGGCAGAATCTCATGCTTACACCAATTCAGATCAGTAGAAAGACTCACATACCACACACAACAGTTTCTTGGGAGGCTTTAATAAAGGAAAAGGACATGGTAGAGCAGGATAAGGGAAAGGCAGGCACACGTTGGGGCCAAGGGCCTTTTAGGAGAGACTTACGGGCTTTTAGTTACACTAAAGGCACTTTGTGGATTATGAAACAGCTATGTGGAAGGAGCGTTGGTGTCGGGAGACATCACACAGAAGATTCCAACAGGACCTTTTAGGCCCCCAGTGGTCACATACCCATGTCAGGTTTGTAACCAATTTGGTGATATGCAAGCCATCCATTTACACATGGCTAAATAATGTAAAACCTGGTTCTGAATATCTCTAGGAAATTTTTGAACTTTAAACGGTACGAGGAAAGATCAGCACCTGGCCCTTTGTGCTCTTGTTTTGGTCGAGAGTGAACACCCATCCCTCAGGAGCTGTTACAGTCCAGCTGCAAAATAATTATGTTGTACATGGGATCGATTCCTCTCTTTGTCTCATTCTTCCGCAACATTGTTTTTCTCATGTCTTCTTAAAATCTTGTCTTTTCCCAGCCTCTGCTCAGATTCGGCCCAGCCTGTTACCAGTGCTGACTGAACTGGTCCAGAACCCAGTTAGCAGCTAGCTGGGCTTCGTCTCAGAGCTCCCATCGGAGCGGCGGTTCCTGGCTCCTGGCCAGCAAAGGCATTGCTTCCTCTGGAGGTGGGTGTCCGCGGACAGTGGTGAGTGGGTCTGGATCATCAACGCAAACATTTTTCCGAGAGAAAGTTCTGGAAATGTGCAGCCTTCTTTCCCAGTTGCAAACACAATCCAGAAGAGCTGTTTAGGAACTGCTTTGTGGGGGTCACAGATGGGATTCAGTGTCCAGAATGAAATGGCAGGTGATGGGAAGCAGGTGAGCTCGGGGAGACTCAAGCTCCAACTTCAGTCCGAGAACTCCTCCACTGGTTTCTACTTTAATTAAAAAAAAAAAAAAAGACTTTAAAAAACAAGTTTAAATTTCACCATTTAGCATTGAAATAGAACTTTAATCCTTCTTAGACATTACATAAATCCTTTTGATAGATTAAAGCAAATTTGAAAAATTGTATATTCCATTAATTAGAGGTCTCTGAGTAAAAGGTTATAGATTGAGTCCTTAATTATTTGAGAAAATTGAAGTCAGCGCCCCGGCCTCTGCAGTTTGCTCAGATAGACAAGTGCATTACTCCTTACAGATTGCCAATAAAACATATCTGCACTTATTAAAATGCACATCCTTAGGTTTATTTAAATGAAATGAACATGAGAAAAATAAGAAAATGGTTACTTACTGATATTTTGTTCCATTAAAAAAAAAAAAAAAAGGAAACGGACAAATGCTATTCTCAAACCCATCCTAAAGCCCATCTCTTTAGAAGAGGGGAGGAATGTTACTTGATGACCCCAAAGTTTTATTGCTCCTTTAGATAACAGAAAAGAAAGTATTATCTAGGGGAGATCAAACCAAATGGAAAAAATAGGTCCCCTGTGGAAATCCAATAAAAGATACTTCGATTATCCAAAAAGCCAGCTCATAATGGAGGGGTTAAGGCAAGAGGATTTAAAAAATTAGATGGAAATAACATGGTGGGTAACTGAGAAAATATTTATACTACTCTTCTCTCCCTTTGGCCTACAAAAGGCCCCTTTTGGGGCCTACAAAAGCTTCCCTTGGAGCTACAAAAGATGAAACATCCCATAGCCCTATTGAAAGAAACAGGCCAGGTAACCCAGAGTGTTAGAAATCCTGATAATGGCTACCTTTGGGGCAGAAGGATGGCAAAGGGAGGCTGAACAAGGTGAATTTTGAGATAATCGTGAAACTTTTTTTTTTTTTTTCCCCCTGAATTGTGGCCACATTAGTGTGTTTAGTTTGGAATTTCATCTAGCTCTATGCTAATGATCTTTGCACTTCTCTGTGAATGTTATTTTTTAGAAACAGAAGTTTGTTTAAAAAAAAAAAAAAAATCTATCCCAGGAGTGCCTGGTGGCTTAGTGGGTTAAAGCCTCTGCCTTCAGCTCAGTTCATGATCTCAGGGTCCTGGGATCGAGCCCCGCATCGGGCTCCTTGCTCAGAGGACAGTCTGCTTCTCTCTCTGCCTGCCACTTCCCCTGTTTGTGCTCTCTCGCTCGCTCTTTCTCTGGCAAATAAGTAAAATCTTAAACAGCCCCCCAAAAAACAGCAAGTGAAGAAATCATTCATGGGAGCCAAGGTTGCTCTCAAGAAGAGTCCCCTCTGCCTTTCCTCCTGTGAGAGAAGGGGGTCAAGGACCAGGAAGCTGGAACCTCACCTGGTATCTTGATCTTGGACTTCAGCCTCTAGAACTCGGAGACACGAAGTGCCATTGCTCATCAGCCACCTCGTCTGTGGGGTTTGCGATGGCAGCTTGAACAGAGTACGATGTGATCTCAGTTAAGAACAGGTGAAAGGGGAGAGGCTGAGACTCACTAGTTGCATAAGTGTTCACGGAGCCTCGGCCACCACTTCACAAGAAGCCTGGCACACAGGGCAGGGTCCACAAATACTTGTTAAATTCTAGATAAAAAGAGTCAGTATGAAAAAAGAGAATTGAAAGAAGGAAACGAGGACTGTTTGACTATAAAGTCCATACTCTGTCCCATGCCCTGCTTACAGAATATTTAGATTTTCCGTGTAAGAGAAGGGAAATTTTAAATTTTAAATCACATATGTCAAAGTAAAAAATTCTAAAATACCATCGCCTCCGAAATGCTGTGAGCATCCCAAATGTGCTGTTCGCTCCAGAAGTGAAGTCTCTTTTTCCTATAGTTTCTTTGTAATATGCTTAATCTGCAGATTCAATCTCAACCGTAAGCTGCAGTTAATAGACGTAAGACTGATGCTCTTGCCCTGAATCCCACAGTAGAACGCTGGGGGTTAGATTTCTAATGAGATAAACAGCTTTGTGAAAAGATAGAAGTTGGGATGATGACAGCTCAGCATTACTCATTAAATATTATAACGAACATATGCTGTCTGTGTCTAACAAAGAGGGTAAGATAAGAAGTAATCAGTTTCAGTTCCTATGTAGTATTTTATCCTCTTTCATCTTCTATAATTCATAAAGCTACTTGATAGCATTTCAGAGCTTATAGTCTTAAAATTATAACTGTTGTATAATTTAATTGCAAATAACTGGGCCATCTCATTTAAATTCTCATTACTCTGACATTTTCTAAACCCATGGAGTCCTTTAAGATTATCTTAGTTTGCCAGAAAATTATCATAGTTTGATCCATTATAAAAGTTTGAGAATCATTACCTTTGAGATTCCTTTTTTTGTTCAATAAAATCACTGATGCTGAAAACCTTCAGCTGTCCATTTTTTCTGTTTTTTTTTTTTTTTTTTTTTTAACATTTTCTAACATTGATCTTAGCAGTGTAACTTGGATACAATGAACTGTCTGAACACTAAATATTTCTCAGGGGCAGAGAGATGGAGAAACAGAGATGGAGAGGAGGAAAGAGACATTTTATTCACATAGCACATAAATGGTTAATCAAATTCAACTTATTTGTTGTCTGATAACTTTTCCTTCCTCAGTCCAGAGAAGTACTTATTATCTTAACTTTAGTTACTAGTAGAGGAAGATTTAGAACAAAATGATTGCAAGATGTTGACACAGGAAGGAGGAGACTTGCTTATAACCAGGAGCAAGCACACTCTTTTTAGCTTCGTTTCTTGAAATGCATTTCCAAACGCATTTTTTCAGTGACTTGATGATTGGATTTCAGCAGATAAACCACCCAACTCTCCTCTCACCTGCCAAGCGGTGACTGATTAACTCACACATTCGCCCCTTCACTCGTGTCTTACGTCATCGCAGTTGGCTAAGAAGACCCTAAATCACAGAAACTTTGGGTGCTACTCACATGCGTCCACAAACTGGGTCACACCTTGTGAGGTGATGATGAAGCTAAGGAGTCCGATTTCGCCTGCAGTGGGCCAGACACTCCTAAACCGTGAATGCCTCTTCAGCCTCTTCGGATACTGAAATGCGTTCCCTTCAGTGGTGTGGTTTGCATATTGCCAATATGCAACATTGGACCGGGCAGGCTAGAATTTCCGTTTGGAGCACAGAGTCTGCTCTTTGCTACAATTTGTGTTGCTTTTATTGAAGAGATTCTCATTCCCCATCCTCAGCAAAAATGGCATGTTGCTTATTAAACAAGGAACGAAGCTTTCTTACTGAGTGTTACATTCTTGGCCTGACTTGCAAAACATCCAGACACATGTAAAGAGAGAATGTGAAAATCATGGAGAACAAAAATTCTAGTAAAATCTGAGAATATGGGAATTCTAGTAATATATTTCTTGAGATTAGTGTAACTTGGATAATAAACTAGATAAAGATAGGATAAATTTGCAGGTTAATTTTATTTAGGGACAGAACTCTTAAAACCATGGTTAACCAACTTCAAGTGTGTATTTTAAATACCTATGTTTACACATATATTACATTATGTATTACACATTTTGTAGAACTCTATGTATACATAATGTAATATATATGTAAATATATATATTTAAAATACATGTATTGACCAGGACTTGCTTATCCCCAAAATGTAAGAATATTTTAACATCAGAAAATTCAATATTGTAATTCACTAAATTATTTAAAGAAGTAAAACAATATGATAAGGGAAATGAATTAAGAAAAACTATGTAAAGTTTCATATTTATTTTGGAGTCAGTGTAATAAATCAAAAAAGATGCTGCCTATAGTTTTGTATTTAATTTTTTTAAGACTTTTAGAAAAATAAGAATTTAAGAGAATTTCCATAATATATGTAGACTAGCTAATACAAAACTAGACTAAACATTTTTGGTGGGGAGAATCCTTAGAAACAGTTTTATTTAAGAGAAAGAACAAGGTAAGGACATCCATTATCTATGCTTTGTTCACTATATTACGTAAGAGATGGTCAAAACTTTGAGGAAATGAAGAAAGGTAAAGGGACCACCATTTGGAAAAAGGGATATAATGGTATAGTTATACCATTGTCAGTGACATTGTTATTTCCATGTCACTAACATTGCCAAATGCAAAATCTGTTAGTCTGGGAAATTCCTCTACACCATGTAAGATCTTTCATAAAATTCAATGAAAAAGATGTGCAATTCACATCAGCAACAAAAACTTTAAAATACCCAGGAATTAACTGAACCAAATATACAATGTAGTTATGGAGGGAAAGGTTTTAAAATACCTTGTGATTGTGAGAGTCATCTCAGTAAACGGACAGATAAAGCCGCATTAATAAAGTGGAACATTTAAGAAGATGAAGATACTAATTCTCCTCAGTGGAGTTTCAGTTGAACTCTAGCAGGTTTGGGTTGGGGGAGAGGGGGAATGAATTAAAAAATTTATGGGAAGAATACATTTTTGCAGAGAGCATAGCATTGTGAGGAAGAAGAGCAAAATTGATCTACAGCCCTAAAAAGCAGGACCTATTAAAAGCCTCCATAAGTAAAATTGGTGACCACACACTTGGAAATTAACCAAAACACGAGTTCCTGGCTTCACCAGCATAGTTTCTTTATAGATCATAATTCTACTACACCGTGTGGAAAAATACTCCTTTTTCAAGAGTGGATCTTCAGTCCTTTCAGTAATGCCCTGAACACCCTAGTATTTCCTTTGCTGCCTAACCCATCCTGAATCACCCTGCATTGCTTAAAATTAAGAATTCTGATGGACAATGAGTCTTACAAATTGATGAGAGAGACAAACCAGTTCATTAAGAAAAGAAAATTTTGGAAATTAATACGAAGTCTTAAATTCATTGCAGCAAATCCCTTTCTGCCCATCAACCAGTGCTTGCCTGGACCATCTGTTTCACGGCTTTCCCCAAGCTCAAAAAATATACATAGAAAACAAATGCCTTCTTTCCTTTTCTTCAAAAAATGCTGTCATACAGTGAATATACGTCTCTGCTTTTCTCTTTTACTTTGGAAGCAAGTTACAGACTTACAACCAGTTCTTTACCCAACTTGCAGAAATTAAAGCTGTATTTTCTTTTTTTTCCCCTTTTATTCTTTTTCCTTTCTTTGGTATGAAAGAGGAAGCAAAATTAGCACAATGATAAATATCTGACACAGATTTGAGAGGCTTTTTAGATCGTCTGTCTTTAGAAATGGGCTTGCTGTGTCATATCAGTGAAGTAAAGCAGAATATATACAAAAAAAATTATAGTCTACTCTTTTGTGAATTGATATGACTCCATGTATATATTTTCCTTAGGAAGAGAAATATAAGATACATTTTAAGATACACTTTTTAAAAATCTGGTTGTATTTCTGATTTCTTGACATGCAGGAAAGATGTACCTTGGTGAGGAGAGCAGGGTGCAGTGCCGGGTCCCCCACCAGGATTCGTGGGTTCCCAGTTGTGGCCAGCATGCCCGGAAACCTCCCCAGTCCACTAAGAACACTGGCTAGCTCCAGTGTCTGCAAGGTAATTTGTACTCCATTTTGCTAAATGTTGCACTCGCTCCCACGTTGTCAACAGCCTTTGTGTTATAAATAATGGTCACAGTCAAAGATTTGCCTAGAATAGATTCAGCCTCATGGGCCTATCCGTTCAAATGAGGGATCCCCAGCCCTTTGGAGTGATGCTGTCCCTCCACAGGTTCAGTTATTCCCCAGGCTCACGCATACATGCTCACGTCTTCATTGTCATAGTGTCTTCCTTGTTGGGGGTTTTGTTTCACTCTTCTGCCTTCATTTCATTCTTGCAAAACCTGTAGGGGCCCCGCTGCTCAAGACAGGCCGGCTGTACCCCTTGTTGCTGGTGGCATTTCTGATGGTTTGAGCATTGTGTCTAGGCCTCCTGGGACTCCCAGTGCCCTCAGGGCCCCCCTGAGGAGGAGGCTGGCGCTGTGGTGGGATGGCTCTGCCCCTAAGTTTGTGTCCTGCTTTATTATCTGGTCCTCACATCTGTGCTGCTTTTACTCTGATTCTATGAAATCTACCAAGAAATGGCCTCCATCACTTTCTGTTCTGATCTCTTTCTCTGGGATCAACAGCAATTCAAGGGGCCTCATGAAGGGAATTATGTTGCCCCATAGCAATTGGTTTCATAGGTACACGGGGAAACAAATCTTCCCGCCTCTTCTAGCCCCAATTACAGGGCTGCTGTCTACTTAGTCACAAAAACGTCTTGGTGTGGTTGTTTGGGTTCCCCCAGAACACTTGAATACATTCGGTAAAGATTTTACTGGAAGAAACATTTTCTTTTCTGGCTGTTGGATTGGTTGACTGGTTACTTATGATCCTAAAAGACCCCTCGACTGTTTGATGTTGACACTGAGGTCTAATGGCTGTGCACACCACCTACTTGACAATAATTGTACCACTAAATCCAGTAGGCATAAGCATTTATCAGTGATAAGTTTTAGGAAGGACTCTTGGGCTTACTTTTATGAGTTTACCTGTGACAGTGAGAGTTCCCAACTGAAATTTATCAGGTGTATAGGGTTTAGTTATAAGCCAACTTTTAATTTCATAAAGAGCTTTATTTTGAGAACACAAATCTAATAGGTGAAAAATGGTACATGTAAAAAAAAGGTGAAGCAAAAGTGTGTCATTTTACAAATTGGATATGAATAATTGATCTATCTACACATCTGACTCACTGACTTCAGGCTTGAATCATTTGGAGAAAATGTTCAGAGTGAACACACAATTCTTACTAACTCTTTTTCATGAAATTACCATGGGCAAAGACAAGGAAGGAAAGGACAGGGGGGAAAAGGAAGAGGGTGCTAAGAAAAAGAAAAAATAAAACAACCAGTAATATCAATGGCGCCTGTTCTCTTCTTTCTTTGTATGTTAATGTTCAGCTATGTCCTCACTGCTTTAACTTTGGGTTAGTTTATCACTTCAGCTTTAATGTGGTTTCTAATTTTCTTTATGACTCAACTATAAAATCCGTCCTCCTGTCTAGATAAGCAAATACACAAAAAGTGTAATTCAAGTAGTTTGTTGTACATGACTGATGACTTCTGGGTCTGTGAAGCTCCTTCAGTGCTGTATCTTCTTGCTTTAATACTTGGAATAATTACTGTCAATCATTCATTTCACATTTTCTACTTAGTCATTGCCTTCATTATTTCTACATGGAATACAGAAAAAATAAATACTAGTTACACAATATCTCCTATCATTTGTTCATTTTAACCTATTTGGAATAGTGCAGACAAGCTAAATTTCTTGATATCTAACTGCTTGTTGAAATGGAGCTTTCTGTCCAGTTTTTTGTGTGACTATGAGACTATGTCATGTATGTGTGTGATATAGTATTACATAGATACCATGTATATAGATACCATATAATATATAATGGTATATATAAAATATAAATATATACCACATAGTATAGTATCTATCTCATATTTTATGTATATAAATTGCCAATATGGATATCATAAAATGTAAAAGATTTATCCATTTATTTTTAAATTTTATTTATTTTTGCTCTATGCTTTCACATTAACAGATTACATCACTAGAGCACATCTGCTCGACGTCCTAACCCTAGGATAGTATTCCCACACACTCCCATTTCCTACCTTATTCATTTTTCTTGGACCCAGATGAAGATACCCTACTTGCGTAAGACTTCCTGAAGTGCCTCCCCCGCCCCATGATGTGCCTCCTCCATTTTATTCCGCAGCATTGCACACTCAGATGTATACACTTGTGATACATAGCTGATGTACCTCTCCTCTCCAAGATACTGTCTTCTGGGTGACACCCTGTTTTAATCCAATTCAACACCATGAATTCTCCAGTCCCTGTTACATAGTTGGCTCCAAGCTGTGTGAATGTGAAGAGGCATAATCCTTTGCCAGGAGGAGATCACAGGCTGCAAGTGAACGTGGTGACTGCATGATCAACGTCCTGATTGCTGTTAGATGACATTTCAGAGCAGCATTTAAAATATTCCCCCACATTCACAGGGTTTCCAAGCTCTTGTCTGTTTCTCTCAGGTTTTTCTAATTAACTCTATACTTCCTTGTCACTATGTGCTGGAGAACGCTTGGCTTTCTAGACACATCGCCCTCAGCTGGGGGGTCAGAAAGCGTAGGTCATAGAAGCTCTTAGTAAATTCGTAGGTAAATCATTCTTTAGAAAAGCAAATATATCCTCAGACTCTCAGTACTTCCCTCTAAGACTAGGTTATTATAATACCCTGCATTCAATCTTTCCTCCTCTGATACGTTTTACACTCTACCTGTCAGGTCAGTATTAAATTCTGCTATTGTCATTTTTTTTTTCCTGACACTCAAATTGACTTCGGTTTTCCCTCCTTTCTGAGATGTTGTCCTTTTTCTCACACCAGGAAGTCTAGTGATTTCCCTTCCCTTAGAGATGCCGCCATGGAGTTTGTCTTTCCTGTGGGCTCCGGTGGCATAAACACACTCTTTAACACTTGGTGGCACATGACATATTTTCATGTATTTATTTGTTTCTATGCAGATCAAGTAGCCTTAGCTGGATTAACTGTAGGTTAAAAATTAAAATTGTGATCCTGTAGTTATGATTTTTTTCTCTGTAAGTTCCAAAGTTATCAGCACTGGACCTTCATCAAATAACAGTCATAATATATTTAAGAATAATTTGATGAGATCTTTAAAAATGGTATGAACAGCCTGGAAAGTATTTAGGCATCTTTAAGACATTGGAAAACTCAGTTCTTCACTATATTTTATTGAATTCTGTACATTTTTAGTCTTTGATTATAACATGATAGGCCATAAATCATGATCTGAATATTTTCCTTTGCACACAATGACTCAAAATGAACTTAACCACTGGAACAAAAATACCTTAAATTGTGTAACTATTTCAACTGAAACTAAAAAATGAAAACATTAAGTGGAAACTAATCTTTATCATTGGCATTTCAAATTGCATACAGATATACCTTATGCGGTGATTTAAGGAGATATTTGACATCAAGAAAAAGTGATCAAATGATGGCGATATATCCTCTAGTATTATGGACACTTAGGAGAAATGATCTGTTTCATAAGAGAGGGAAATGTATCTAATGTATATCTAATTAATGTATCTAATTATCTGTTTTCACTTAGCTCAAACCCAGAGTGAAGAAAAGGCTTCCTCTGTGTGATTGGGCATGCCAATGAAATGAAAGGAAGCCACCAAGTTGCACATGGTCTCACAGAGAGGCATTCGGTCCCCTGTTGAAGAGTGTTGGCTCTACCACACTCGGGATCCTGGGTAAGTCATATATCCCGTTTCTCTATTCTCTTACACAAAATAGTAGTGTGATAATGTATCTTCTAAGTTGTAACAAGAGCTAATGAAATAGTATATGTAAAGTGTTTATCGTAATGCCCGAGTTATTAAACTTGCAGAAAATGAGAGTCATTACTTTGAGCCAACATGAAATTCCGTATGTTCTCTCAAAATGGTTGGTTCTAATAGGGAGGTTCTACTCTGTTGTCTGTTTTATCTAAATGATTCCTTTATTAGGAAAATAATATTTGTTGAGAATCAAAGGGAATTTGAAGCTGAAGGATTTTCTGTGGAACTGCTAATTGAAAGAGATATTGTTCATTGAGGGGAAAGAAATCTGAAAGGTTCTTTTTCATTATTAATGTTCTATTCATTCATTCCACAAATGCCTCCTTCCAGAATATGCTATTTATATAATAATGTGTCCTTGAAAGATGTGTTTCTGATAGCATTTTTATGAAAATTAGCAATATGTTTTTGTGTTTTGATCAATGGTGCATTATGTATAACTGGAATGATTATCCAAATGCAATGGTGACGGGGTTTTTAGCAGCAGAGCTTTAGGGCCACTGGACAAAATTCTATTAAAAGAAATAATTTGATAATAGCAAATTATGATGAGGTGAGTAATAAAATATTTTCAAGCATTTTTTCAAATAGTTTCAAATATTTCAATATTTTCAAAATAATAGAATACATTCAAATACTTCAGTATTTTCAAAACAGTATTATGATAAACTTCTGTGGGGCAAAAATTTTATTTGTATTGTATATGAGTTTGAAGTTAAATAAGTTATTACATATGAAAGTAAAACTTGCTCAGGTATTTTTTGAGTGAATGATATAAGTTCCATCAGAGAGTAAATATATATATGAAGGATGTAAGGTATCACTATAAATTATATCCTTTGCAATTTTTCAAATCATAAGTTGAAAGTTTTATACAACTTAAAAAAGATACAACATCTTTAAAAGGGAGGACATCACTTTACAAAAATAGTTGAGGATTATAGGAACGCAATTTCGAATGGTGTAAAATCGTATTTTTGTTTTCTTATTCTTGGTTTATACTGCTAATCTTTAAGCAGAGATATTAAGTATAAAAAATACCATAAATGAAAAAATTTTAAAAGATAGGATAGTTGAGAAACATAGAAGAATGGATACACCTAATTAAAAAGTTGTTTTGTAAATAGAAGTTCAGATTAAGGACATCTCCCGATGGAAGGAGAGACAACCACATAGGAAATATGAAAGAAAAGCTAAGAAATAGAGAAGTTAAAAGTGAAAGTACTAAAACTTGGGTTAGTAGGATTTCAGAAAGAGAACTAAATATAAATATCAGGAAACAGCTACTGAAACAAGAGAAATCTCCCTAAATTAAAAAGATGAAAATTTCAGATTAAGAAGAAGAGCATGGTCTAATTATTTATAGAGGGGAAAAAAACAGATCACACACAAGGAAATAAGACTACTTTTTTTAATTAATAAGACTGGATGCAAATGAAAAGAGAATAAAGTTTCTCTGACGCTAAAATAGTTATCTTTTCTCTTGGGGTGTCTCCCTAACGATGCCAAATGGTGATCGAAGTTCAAGTTATCCCATGCAGTTGAAAGTTCAGAAGTATATAAGGCTAACAGAATTTTCCACATTTTGAAGAAAAGGAGCTCAGGACCTAGAATTTTTATTCGGGGAAATTGTTATTCAAATATTATACATATTAATGAGTGATACATAGTAATGATACACTCAGGCACACAAGGCCTCAGAAGGTTTGTGGTACAAAATTTCATTAAAAACAGTTTTGGAGGGGGCACCTGTGTGGCTCAGATGGTTAAGCAGCGGACTTTAGATTTCGGTTCAGGTTGTGATCTCAGGGTTGTGGGATTGAGCCCGAGTTGGGCTCCATGCTTAGCAGTCTGCTTGAGATTCTCTTGCCCTCTGCCCCTCCCTCCCTCGCAAATGCACTCTCTCTCTCTCTCCCTTTCTCTCTAAAATAAAATCTTAAACAGTTTTGGGGCACCGGGGTGCCTCCGTCGGTTAAGCGTCCGCCTTTGGCGCAGGTTATGATCTCAGGGTGCTGGGATCGAGCCCTGCATTGAAGGCTCCCTGCTCAGCGGGGAGTCTGCTGCTTCCTTCCCTCTGCCCCTCCCCTACTTGTGTACTCACTCGAGTGCGTTCTCTCTTAAATAAATAAATAATTATCTTTTTAAAAACTATAAAAAATAGTTTTGTAGATGAGGCAAATACAAGAGATGTTACAAGAGATACATTAAATAAAATTGATCACGTATCTTAGTAAAATAAGTCTTTAAAAATAGCTAAAAACCCAGAAGGAGTTTTGAGGTAGACACTTAACCTTAAAGAGCCCATCTCATGTGCCCTAGATCCTGCATACTGTCTACCTCGCCGGGGGTGTAGCTCTGTGGTTACATCATTGTAGATCTCTGGGTACTTATCTCGTGCTGACCCACACACTATAGTAAAATTACAAGAATTCAAAGCATTTGTCCTTGTACTATCCCTATGCTTACTGAAATAATTGGTACATAGTATTTAATATTTGTTTAATTGAAATAAAAGACTGACTTCCAGGAAGTGAAGTCATTTGTTTGCTTGTTTGGTTTCCTTCTCCAGTTCTCTCTGTACTAAATGGCACTCAAGAGAAAATCTGGTGTTGCATTTTAAGGTTAATATATCTATTTGCGAACTCTCTTTACAGTTTGTATTTTTCATTATACTTTTAAAGAAAGTATTTAATCTTTTTTGTGAACTAACTCCAACTGTCGTAGTCCTGTTGGTAGGTTCTGGATGAATGAGGGACCTTCCCAGGCTCAGCATCATGGTGGTAGATAGTCGCCCTACTATAAGGAATGGCCGTCATGCTTACTTAGAAATGTATTCTTAATAACTGGCATCTATAGGGGCACCTGGGTGGCTCCGTCGTTAAGCGTCTGCCGTCGGCTCAGGTCAGGATTCTGAGATAATTGTGATACTCTTTTTTTTTTCCCCCTGGGTTGTGGCTACTTTAGTGTGTTCACTTTAGAACTTCATCTACCTCTATGCTAATGATCTTTCCACATCTCTGTGTGTATGTTAGTTTAAAAAAAATGAAAGCTTGTTTAAAATAAGTTGGTTAAGTGTCTGCCTTCAGCTCAGGTCATGATCTCTGGGTCCTAGGATCAAGCCTTGTGTTGGGCTCCCTGCTTGGCTGGGAGCTTGCTTCTTCTTCTCTAGCATGTTCCCTCTCTCACTATCTCTCTCCATCAAATAAATAAAATCTTAAAGAAAAAAAATAGCTGGCATCTATAATTTTATTATATAAACACATTAAAATCTGTAAATATATAGGCTGCTTTGGTCATTAAAATTCAACAAATGTATAGTGAGCAATAACTCGATGCTCCTGCTAGATGCTCATAGGAGGAAAATAATACAACTGTTGACACAACAGGGAAACTACTTTTAAAAAGCTCATGATCTACATAAAATAGAAGAAGGAACACATAGATGCATGTCATACTGTAACTTTGTCCATACTACTCATTGCAATATCCTCAATAGAATGTAAGTTTCATTAGGCAAGTCCTGCCCATGCTGTTTCCTCCCTGCACATAGCAGTTGTGCAGTAAGATAGTTGATGATGAAAGAGTACATGAACATAATGTAGGGAGGTAGAGACCATTCTGACAGAGTCAGTGACAAAACTTTTGAGACAGGAAATGAGGATTGTGCTAGAAATTAGAGCATGCTCAAGCGCCTGCTCATACTAACACAGAAAAATGGCAAGACTGTTCAAAGTCTGCAAAGCTGGGAAGCAGGAAAAGATGAAAAATAAGGCATATTATTTGCCTTAGACACATGTATATATTGTGTATGTGTGTGTATATATATGTAATTATCTCTATTACCTGATGTTTATTAATTTGTGCCAAATAAAATTATATTTTGAAAACATAATTTTAATTTAATTTGGAATGGCTCATTATGGTTCTCCTTCCCTGTAGCTTTCCTGTGACAATAGGTTAATGATTTCCTCAAAGGATACATACATATCTCCAAATAATGAGCTGCTAGTTTGTCTCATCAACAAAAATCTGCCATCATTGTACTTCCTCAGTAGATGGATAGTACATTTTGGCAATAACTGTGATGCTTCTCCCCATACACTTACCGTATGAACTGTAATCTCATCATTTTTTTAATTTACTAGTGAGGCATCTTAACAAATTAAAGAGAATCACTCACCAGCAGGAGGCCTGCTATTTATTCTTCTTGTGAAAGGAATTTGTCTCATGAATACATACAGAACTATTCTTTCTGGGATGCAAACATAAAAGTATTTCTTCTACAGAATATAATCTCACCTAGTGTAGTTGGTAATTGGAATCACAACTAC
>JAPYYJ010000958.1:0-14878 GCA_028533885.1 Nasua narica
ATTAATAGTAGGAGATCTTAACACACCACTCTCAGTAACAGACAGATCATCTAAACAAAAAATCAATAAAGGAACAAGAGCTTTGAATGACACATTGGACCAAATGGACCTGCATAGATATATGCAGAATATTCCACCCTAAAACAACAGAATACTCATTCTCCTCGAGTGCACATGGAACTTTCTCCAGTATAGTATCACTTAATGGTGTCTTTTGCACAGCCAAATTGCTAAATCTGAAAAGCTCCAGTTTATCTTCATGTTTTTCTTTTTGGATCATGCTTTTGGTTTCAAATCTAATCTTGATTTGCCTACATCAAGGTTGTGAAATTTTTCTCCTGTGTTTTCTTCTGCAAGTGTTACAGGTATTAGATTTTGCATGTAGATCTATGGCCCATTTTGAGTTAATTTTTATACCTAAAGTGTGAGATATGAGTTGAGGTTAAATTTTGTTTGCATATGGATGTCCAATTGACCCAACACCATTTGTGGAAAAGATTATCCTTTGTCCATAAACTGAACCTTTGGGAAAAAGTCAGTTGACCTTATTTGTGTGGGCCTTTTTCTGTACTCTCTATTCAATTGATATGTATATACTTTCACCAATATTACTCTGTCTTGATTACTGTAACTTTATACTAAAACTTGACATTGGATACTGTGTGTTCTCTAGATTCATTCTTCTTTTTTTTTTTTTCATTCTTTTTTATAGACGTTTTGGGTTTGGTTTAAATTAAGATAGGGGAGTGACATCATCAAGATGGCAACATAGGATGGTCGCTGACTTCAGGCCCCTTCACAGAGCAAAGCTAGAGGCATCACTGATTTCAAACTGTATTATGAATCTATAGAACTGGTCAAAATAGTATGGTGATTGCATAAGGGATGCGTGGGTGGCTCAGTCGGTTAAGCATCTGCCTTCAGCTCAGGTCATGATCCCAGGGTCCTGGGATCAAGTCCTGTATCAGGCTCCCTACTTAGCGGGGAGCCTGCTTCTCTCTCTGCCTATTGCTCCCCCTGCTCTCTGTCTGACAAATAAATAAATAAAATCTTTAAAAAAGGAAAAAAAGCACATAGTAACTATCCAAGGACAAAACACCATTATGAAAATCCCAGAACCCAAGGGATGAGGCTGAGCACCTCTGTGGGTAGCAGAGACTAAGGCAGACTGCAGCTACAGTTGACCATGTTGCCCCTCCTGAGGCTGGGTCATGCAGCACCTGGGTGGCTCCCCTGGGCTGGTAGTTTCCCTGGTGGGAAAATGAGAACCCCAATCTTGGAGGACACTTCAGGTTACCTGTGGATCCAAAACACTGGGGATCAGATAGAGACTGAGAATGAGGATGGGGCTTACAGCCCAGATCCCCAGCCGGCCCCTCTGGCCATCTGTGGAGCAGAACCAGTGCCCCATCTGGCCAGGAGCTCGGCGGGCAGATCACCCTGATTCTGATACCCAGCCAGTCGGTACCAGCTGTAGAGTACATCCTGAGGTCCTGCCTTGATGGGAGCGAAACTAAAGCTTACCCAACTACTCAACATAACTTCTGGTGTTACCCAGATCCAGGAAACATGGCCACAGACGTCTGCCAACTGTGCAGCACATCCTCCAGCCCACTGAGACAGGCAGTCAAGTCAGTAGCCTGGCCTAACTGTTGAAACAGCCTCTGGTCCTCAAAACCAGGGAGCCTGAACAGTGACACTGAGCAGCCAGGGAGCCCAGCCTATGGTACAACCCAGCCACGGAGTGAAAACAAGCAGCAGAGTCCAGGACACAATCCTGCCTGATGGCTGAATGTAGCTTGGGGGTTCCCCTTGGAATGGAGCCCATCTAGAGACCCTGCCCAATCAGGGAGCATAGCCTCGGCCCCATCCAACCTGAGAGCCCAGCTAGCAACCTCACCCAATGGCTTAGCACAGCCAAAGGTCTACCCATCACAAAGCCCAGCTTGTGCCCTCATTCAATTTTGGGACACAACCTGTGGCCCTCTCCTGCCATTTGCAATAACTTGAGGGTATCAATACTATTTGAAATAGCCAGAAAGGGAAACATGGAAGTTATATAACCTCATATATGAACTCACAGAAGAGTCGATTGGTGGTTGCCAGGATGAGAAGGTGGGGGATATGGGTGAAGCTGGTCAAAGGGTACAAACTTCCAGTTATGAGTTGAATATGTTCTTGGGATTTAACGTACAGCGTGGTGACTAAAACTAACAATACTGTCTCATAAACAAGAAAGTTGCTAAAAGAGTAAATCTTAAAAGTTCTCACCAAAAAAAAAAAAGTAACTATGTGAGATTGAACACTTTAATATAAGGCTATATGTTAATTATATCTCAATAAAGCTGGAAAAAATAAAAATTAAGGTGAGGATCAAAATCATTCTATTATTACTTATTAAAAATACCACTGTTTCCCCCAGTGAACTACAGTGGTATATTTGCCATCAAGTGACCTTATACAAATGGTTCTGTGTCTAGATTCAGTATTTGCTCCCATTTGTTTGTCTATCATTGTATCAATACCTGTGTGTGATTGTTTTTAATTGCTCTCTTTTCACACTTCTGGTTTATTTCTTGGATAGCTTTTCTGTTCCATTGATCTATAAGCCTGTTTTTATGTCGACAGCATGCTCTTTGGATTAATACTATAGAATTATAATGTATTTTGAAGTCAGGAAGTGTGATGCCTCCAGCTTTGTTCTTGCTAAGATTGCTTTGGCTATTTGGGGTCTTGTGGTTTCATATGAAGTTTAGGGTTGTTTTTTCTATTTCTGTAGAAAATGCCATTGAAATTTTAATAGGTATTGATTGAATCTTTTGATTGCTTTGGGTAATACGAACATTTTCACAATATTAATTCTTCCAACCCATGAACATGGATGTTATTCTATTTATTTGTATCTTATTTAATTTTTTTCAGCAATGTGTACATACAACAATGTGTACATACATCTTGCTTTTTTCAGCAAGCAGGGAGGGCTAAACTGGACATTCTATTATATTCTGTGCTCAGTATTGAATTAAAATGCATCGCGTAAACTGTATGCAAAAGAGCAAGATAAGAGTATTTGGTTTTGTCATTCTTCACTTTCTGGGAAGTCACATAGCATTATTGGACCCCGGGTTTTGTTTTTGTTTGCTGGTTTGTTTATTTGTTTGTTTGTTACCTCTAGAATGGTAATGTATGTGGCACACATAACCTGCTGGATTTTTATGATCAGATGAATAGCAGATAATTCTAAATACACACACACACACACACACACTTTGTAAATAGCAATGCCTTATACCAAAATAACTTGTTACTGATAAGATAACTTTCCTTTTACTAAATTCTGGGGCTAGATGTCTAGAGACTTTTTCAGGACCTTAATTTACTGCCAGCTCTCCGATTTGATAACAGGATTAGATGTAGAGAAGGTAGACTGTATGCACTTTTTTCTTCTATTAGATGTTCCTTTTCATGAACAAGAGGACATATTCCCCTGAAAGTAAATCCGGAGGAATTGTACACGTGTTTCCCAAAATAAGGCTGTGTGGGAAGTAATTGCAGACCTCCTGTTTGCCAGCCAATCCATCTCCATAATTCAGAAACCCCTGGCATGGTTAGGATCATTCATTTGTACCAATAAAGTCCAGGCCATCCTGCCACAGAATTCTTCCAGCTGTCATAAAGGGGCTCAGGTACCTCTGAATACCATATGCTGGCAATAAGTCTAACCTAATAACCAAGCCCATGGTCCCCTCATTGCTTTTAAGTCATTCCTCAGGATCACAGGGACCCCTTCAAAACTACCATTTAGCTGTCACACATGTCAGCAGATGAAAGCTAAAGAATGATAAATGACCGCATCACCAAACACAACTTGGGCCAATATGCTCTCTGCCAGCTCTCTTTTCCTGAAAAGGTAGATCTTATGCGGCATTAAGACGGTGACGTCAAAGGCAATACTGTCAATGAAACTGCCTTAGCAGACCCTTTCTCTTTTCAACATCCCCCACCTAATTGGCTCACAAGGCCAAGGATGTTAGTCTTCTTGAAGACACAGGGTGTCAGGAAAGATTTAGGAGGGAGCAGCCGGTCAGGGCTCTGCAATGAGAGAAGGGAATATAGACTCTCCTAGGTAAGTCTTTATCTGTGTAAGAGATTTAACATGGCCTGAGATGGACCTCTTGCCCTTGCTGGAATCAATTATTCGCTTAGTGTTCCTGGTCATGCCCTGTACTTTATCCAAGTGACCTTTTGACTTAAAATATCCTTTCTCCATCACTTCAAGTTCATGATCTTTGACCTCATCTCTTACCAGCCCCCCTGGACTCTTTGTCAGTCTCCAAACCCCAGGGTCTTCACTGTTGCTCTTTTCTGGTTGAAATACTCTTCTCCCAGATCTGCGTAAGACTGCCTCTATCCGTGTCTTGTTGTTGTGTCAGAAACACCACCCTCTTCTCCATTTCCCTTTCCTTGTTTTATTTTTCTCCATAGCAGTCATCACTGCTCACTTATATACTTACTTATTAATTGCTTCGTTTATCAACTCTTTGTCATTGTCCCTGATTTGGAATGGGAGTTCCACCAGAGCTGGGGTTGTATCTATTTTTGCACTGCTGGTATGGAGAAGCAATTCAAATATTGTCAAATATTGAAGGCAGTGCAACCCCTTCCTCAAATCTCAGCTAACATGCCCCTTACTTCATTAAGCCATTTCTCATCCCCATGCAAATGGGAACCATCCCCATTTGGTTCTTTCCTTTCTCCTTTCTTCCTTTGCCTCTACAACACTTTATTAAGACACTGAACACTTTTTTACCTGATCATATGCCTAGTTGTTCTACAGGTAATAGCTGCTACCATTTCATCTTCTTGTTAGTCTAGGATGTGGGCTCAAGGATGTGGGCTGGTTTAATTAAAGTTTGAATCCCCCATGATCCTTTGACTTATGTTAATTAAGTATTAGGAGAATAAATGAATGGCTATAACATAACAAATTCATTCATTCACTCATTTATTCATTTGTTTAGCAAGAGCCTGCTGGTCACAGCTCTGGGCACTGGAGAATAACACTGAACAAAACAGGAAGAAAACAACAACATTGGTAAGTCATAAATTAAGTACCTGTATTTTACTGGCTATTTTACATAAGTTATTGTTACCTGCATTTAATCCTTAGGATAGTTCTATATGATAGAGATTATTATTCCTATTAAAGTATGAGTAAACAGAAAACACTAAGCTATTGAAGGATATTTTTTCTGGATTTGATCTTCATCTCTCCAATCCCAATGAACATGTCTTAAGCAATATGCCATGCATTCTAGCTTTGTGCAAAATCCTCAGGTCTGAGAACAAGTCACTTTGGGATATTCGATAATGATATTTGGATGACACTGGCACAAGCCTGTTGTGGGCAGAGGATGTTTGCTGATTTGGAATAATTGCTTCTACATACCCTCTCCTAGAGCCTCTATGAGAAAATTCAGCACTGCTGCCCACAGGCAGTGGTGCTGTCTGAATGGACCCTCCCCATGTTCCAAATCAGCTCTCTTTTGGTGTTTCCAGCCCCTTTCTAGGCTTTGGTGAGAGTTCCCTTCAATGGCTTGGTTCCTCTTTGGAGGCCACTTTCAAGCCACTGGAGCCACTTGTGCCTCAGGTACAAAAAGTGGGAAGTACTTGAGAGTTAGTCTCCTCCTCACTCCCATTTTCAGGGCTAGTCACCCTGTGTGTAAGTTCTGGAAACGTGTCTGAAATTGCACCCTTGCTTGACCTCTTCCCTTTGCCTTTTTTTTGCTTTCCCCACTCTCTTACTGAGTTTTCCTCAAATTTACTTAATAAAGTCACTTGCTCACAAATCCTTATCTCAAGGTCTGACTTGAGGAATCCAGTCAAAGATAGTCTCTTAGTTGAAAGCATTAAAGAAAATGTTTTCCCAAAGAAAGGAGAGTATTTGCCTTCTGGACTCAGTTCTGCCTTTTTGGAGGAAGCAGCTTGCTCCTGGGTCAGGACTGGTCCTTCAGGATGTCCCTTGGCTGTCTCTTAGAGAGCAGTCCTTATCTAACCCTGATTGGCAGGAAAATAAATTGGATTTATTTATTTAGATGTTGTCTATGGATGCCCCAAACACACACACACACACACACACACACACACTCAAATAAGTATTGAAAAACTTATTTTTAAGTCCATTCATTCATCCCATCTAGCATTTATTGAGCATTCTTCACTTCCTAGAATTATACAAAAATAGTATGTATTTCTTACCCTTGAGAAATTCACAATATGTGAGACAGGACAGACAGGTGATTAACAAAAAACACAGTGCAGGTGGATGAGTGCTACAGAAAAGGTTGGTATAAAGTGCCAGAGACCAGAAGATGGAGCTATAAATTCTGGTAGAGGAAAAAAGGAGAAAGATTTCACTGAGGAGATGACATTTGCGCTGGTCTTGGAAGGAAGGAGAGAGAGTTTTGCCTAGGTAGAGGGAACACTGGAAGTGAAAGAAGCATAGTTTATTAAAGGGTTCATTTCTAATGTTTGTTGTTGTTGTTCCCGACTCCCACAACACTTCCTTTCCATTTTTAAGATAAACAAATAAATGAATAAATAAATTAGGGGTGTTTTGCCTTTGGGGCTGAAAGGTGTTGTCTGAAAGCAAAGTCTGTCCAGTGGGAGGGGTGCTGGTGGGATGTGTGAGAAGTAGGGATGCAGAGCTGGGGTTTTGTGGGGAGAGAGAGAAGGGGAAGCTGAGGTCTGCAGACCTCCTGGGCTTGGACAGCAAGCATGTCATCAGTAAGCATGGCCACCACACTGGGGCTCTTCTGAATACTCTGCTCAATATAAAACTTTAAAGAGCCCTAGGGGAGGGGATGGGTGGAGACACAGCTCCGTAATGACTAAGACTGAATTTACCTTCAACTGGGTAAAATAGGTGCAATGTCAGATTTCATTTGATTCAAAGAGAACCAAGAAATGAGATATTTCTTGCATTTAAGTTTTCAGAGTGAAATTCAGTACTTATTTCTGGCTTGATGCACATGAGGAACTTTGAGTGGTTGGCATGGCTTACATGTGGGATAAAGGGAGTTTGGAAAGTTGTATGGGAGGCAGCTTGTAAAGGTTTTGGGTACTGTGATTTTTTATGCACTGATAAGAACCATTACATATCTTTAAGTAGGAAAATATAACAGGCTCATGACGGTGTGTGGGAAGGAGTCAAAATTGGGTGTCCCTTTGACAGGCACATGTGACGTAAAAAGGAAGATCTGTCCCTTGCCTCAAGAGCTTACCATTTTTCCAGGGAAATGAGACTTATCCTAAAGAAAGGTGTGTAACTATGCTCTAGGGAAGAGTGGCCATCAGAAGCTACTTTCAGCTCCTGGTTTGTTTCCTACCCTTTGTTGCACTATTGGAGTTGGCCGCTAAATAGTAGAATCAACCCTACCTTGGTGACTCCAGACTGAGCTATTGGTTAAGGGATAAAGTCAGAGCGCCCAAACCTCAGATGTAAAGGCTGAGCCATGACCTATGGGCTCCCACATGCCTTGCCATATCCTTGTTTTACCTGAGTCTAACTCTGCCAACCTGACCCAGACTCCAATACTGAAGAAGTCATAAACGGACATGTGGCCCCCGTGCTGTAGCACTCCCTACCTCTTGGGTTGGTCCAGTCCTACAGACGGGGTCTTCACCCCTCTCCACCCATACACTACCCTTTCTCTGGAGCAGATCTCTACTTTTATTCTAGAACTGGGCTTCTCACCATACCATTCGAAACCCTGGATTGAGGTTCTGATATCCAGCATAACTTCTCACTGACCGCTTAATTCTCTATTCCATGTTCTTACTGTGTTTTCCGATGAACTGACATAGATGAGAAAATCATTCATGAGATATATGAATCAGGATGCTTGGCTCTGAAATTTGTGATGCTGCCTTGATCTTTGGAGTGTTGTCTTGAAGTGACTTCCCAGCACTGACCCCTTTAGGATTTTGAGATGGTGACATCATACTCATTTTCTTCTGATGATGTCCCCAAAGCCTCCTTTACAACCGAGTAGACTTCTTAGACCCTGATTATCTAGAGTATTGTAAATGCCCCTCCATACAAGGTGACAACATGGAAGGACTCCAAGCAAGAGCTAGTGAGGCACAGGATTAGGGAGGTATAGAGAAGGAATTGAAAGAAAAAGAGATGGAGGGAAGAGATATCCCAGACCTCACTATACATTTGAGGCTCCCAGTAAATACTCAGATCATTTGATCTGCATCCATACAAACAAAAGCACTCCAGTCTTTCCAGGGGAAGGAGGTTCTGAAAGCTTTGAACAGGCTGTGGTAGGATCTAACCCTGCTGTGGGACCATCACATTTCATGGTGACAGAATGAAAATTGGTGCTTGTGGGTTGGGTGCTGAGGAAGAGAATGATTGAGGGCATCTCTGTGGTGATGTTTTGCCATTTTAAAAGGGATTTGATGCTCGTTCTTAAGAGTAGTAGTTTTTAACCTCTTAAACATTCAGCATTGAAACCCTTCTGTCCAAGGAAACCTTATGTAGAAAATTAATATAGAAAACATCCAAACAGAGCTGCTTAGGTTGAAGCAATTGTGTAGTGCCTGAGCCTTGGGCACTGGCTTTCCTCTCTGGCTCTCTCACTATGGTGGCACCAAAGCTGGCAAAGCTCAGTGTCATGTCCACAGAGTGGAGGCTACAAACTGGCATCTTGAGGGCGGGATCTGGCACAGAGATGTGTCTGGTTTGGATCTCACAATATATTTTAAAAGCTTGAGTCAATATTTTTTAAATGATGTAATTCACATGAAAAGTTTTAATTTTCTATCTCCTCCTGAATACTTTGAAGTTCATTCAATATGAAACCTGAATGCTCACACAATAACACTAGTTAGAAAAAGAAGAACAGTGTATTAGAGTTCTCCAGAGAAATAGGACCAGTAGGATGGATATATACATTCCTATATTCATGTATCTCCACATATATCTGTGGTTATCTATCACCTATCTACCTATTGACATTGTAGACACTGATTATCTACCTATCTATGTATCTACAGAGAGACATTGATTGATTTTAAGGAACTGGCTCACACAATTTGGCCCAGAGAATTGTAGCTTAAGCCTGGAGGCCTCTAATGAAGGTAATCTCATTCACATTATGGACGGTAATCTGCTTTACTCAGTCTTCCGACTTAAATGTAATCTCATCTAAACATCTGATCTACAAAATACTTTCACAAAAACATTTAGAATAATATTTGATCAAATATCTGGGTACTGTGACTTGGCCAAGTTGACATCTAAAATTATAAGCAGCTTGTGACATATCATAAGCCACTATATTTTTATTTTATTTATAAAAAAGTGACTTAAAAAATTTTTAAATAACTATAAACATACAGAAAATGTGAAAGTACAGTACGAGGAACTTTATTTTTCCCTAAATAAATATGGAATAGGTTATTAACCTAACCCAGTCATTATTGAATACTTTGGGATATGTTTTGTACAAACAAGATTGTTCATCTACATAAACTCGATCCAGCTACTCAAATCAGGAGACTGACATTGTCACATTACTATACCAATCTTCACTCCCTATCCAAGTATCCCCATAATGTTTTACATGTCAAAAGGAGCCTGCTCGGGATCAGGCATTTCCTTCAGTTCTTATGTCTCTTTAGTCTCCAGTCTGGAAGAGCTTCTCACTCTCCTTTTGAAGATTACAGGTCATTTATTTTGGAGAATGTCCTTTAATTTGGGTTTGTTCGGTATTTCCAATTAGATTCATTTCATGCATCTTTGAGGAGTGATACAGAAATGATGCTTATTTCTCTCGCTACATTCTATCAGGTGGAAGGAGCGTTATCTGAAATTAGAGAGAAAGTTGTACACCAAATGTGGATGATTGAGTCTTTTAGCCATAAGTTGAAGTAGCTGCAGATCTTTGAAATCTATGTGTATGTGTGTGGGTGTGCCACATTTTATGTATTTCTCCTTGACTGGGTTCAACTGCATGTGGTTTTCTGCATTCGTTGATGTCTCTTCCGGATAAAATCACAAATAAGCAAATGTGACGTTTGAGATATACTTAAATTATTCCTTAATATATCAGTCACCTTGGAACAAATTTATATTTTCACAGCAAGCATTATAGTAAAACTATTTATGAGTCTGAAGAAATCTGCTTTTACTTTATTTGGATGGTTTAACTTTTTTTGTTTTTTTTTTTCCTTTGGTAAAGAAAAAATTTACCGTGGGAATAGAGACATCTGAGAGTGGTGCTGGCATCAGCAAAAATACTTTTCGAAGAGTGCAATAATGTCCATTAACAGCAAAGACTCATATGATGCTAGTTGATATATACTGTACTCTCTTTGTCTTAGGACTTTTCCTGGAACATTTTATACCCACAGTTACTCTTTCACAGCTATCAATTTACTATGCAGAAAAATGGTAGCAGAGTAATCTCTCTCTGCAACGTAGGCACGATCTGCCTGATAAATATCTACAGGGAAAAAGAATATTTCTGCGTGAAAAAAACACAAGGAAAGAGCAACCACATAAAAAATATTACCAGAATTTGTATCTAAAGAATATCCAATGTATAAAGGGAATTTACATGCTAGAAGGAACCATATGAGATGATTCACTGCTGTATAGCTAGAGTCATTAACACAGACAACCGCGGCCTTGCACATTAATTTCCCAAAATGTCCAGAAATAGAAATTTGGATAAATACAAAAAAGAAGGCAGCAGAGTTTTTAACTTTTTTTGAGTTTTGGTTCTATACCTCTGAGAATTTCCTTTCTCTCCTTTCCAGCTGATTTCAATAGCCCTGTCTTTTCCCTGGGCTTTTGACAAGTGATGAGACTCACGATTCTTGACAGCCCTCAAGCTTGGGTTTTACTGAACAAAGTAAGGCTTTAGCTGAACAAGTGGATTTCATATTTAGAGCTTCCTCGGGTAGAGATGCCAGTTTAGGGAAAAATCAGAGACTGTAATTGTTCTTTTAGCACCCTACATCCATCCTTTTAATACTTCAGAGTTCCCCTGAAAAGTGAAAACACGTTTCATTCTAGGCTTGAGTCATAGACCATCTTTGTGGCGGCTGATATAGCATTTTTTTTTTAAAGCATATGACTTATCTCTTAGAGAAAAAGAGAGAGCTATCAGCCTCTTGGCCAAAAGGTGCACTTTCAAAGAGCAGGCTAAATGGAGCAAGTCACAGACCTGCTGTCTCATTCTACAGTTGGGATGGTAGCATTAAAGATACCACTGGACAAGTATGCTCATTAAAACATTATTTGCCATAGGAAGAAAAGGTCCCATAAAATCTGGAAGCAAACTGAATGTCTATCAAGAGATTTAATTATTTTTATCCATTGGAATTATATGCAGCCACACTTAAAGTTTTCTATTTCTTTACATGAAAAGAAGTTCATAACATTATGGAAGGAAAAAAGGGGATGCAGAAGAGTATTCAAATTAATAGCATGAGGAGTGTGTGTGTGTGTGTGCACGGAAGTGATTGAAAAGATGTTCAGCCAAATGTTAAATGGAACTAATTCTGATTGGTGAGATTTGTAGTGATGTGTTTTGTTTTTTTTTTTTTTTAAAGATTTTTTATTTATTTATTTATTTATTAGGGAAGAGAGAGAGTGAGAGAGAGCATGAGAAGGGAGAAAGTCAGAGTGAGAAGCAGACTCCCCATGGAGCTGGGAGCCCGATGTGGGACTCGATCCCGGGACTCCGGGATCATGACCTGAGCTGAAGGCAGTCACTCAACCAACTGTGCCACCCAGGGGCCCCTGTAGTGATGTGTTTTTATTTCTTTAATTTTTTTAAAACAAGGAACATGTATATTTCTAGAATAAGAAAATAAAAATAAAAATAAAAAAGGATAAAAAATTTTAAAAATAATAAAATAGGATTCTCCTCAAGGACAGAAACAATCTATTCATTCCATTGGGTCTTGAAACTACATTAAATAAATGATCGACACACAGGATGGGGAACAAAACGTCATCAACAGTAACAACAAGAAGCAACTGAAACTTTTGTCCTCAAGCTAGGAAAAGTACTTGCAATACAGTGACTTTTCTCTCAAATCAAGAAGGCTGTCAAGTGTGTATTCATACCTCTCCAGATTTCAGATAAGATGTCTATAGCTCTGAAATTTAAACTATGCTGGGAGGGCAAATGAGTAAGCATTTTGTAATGATAAAGGGATTCAAGGAGCCTTTGAAAGCCTAATGTGTGCCAGCTACTGTTCTAAGTGTTTTAAGTTCACTGGTTTATTTAATCATCTTATACCCCATAAGGCAGGTACTATTAGTATTCTCATTTTACGGGTGAGGTAATGTCGATGAATCACAGGGGTGCAAACCAACTTGTCTAAGAGACCCAGGTCTAGGGTCTGAAGCTAAGATTCAACTGAGACAGTCTGACTCCAGAGCCTATGGCCACAATCATTTATGGGGAATACAAATATCCACATTTCAGATTGGTGGAAGAGGCTGGGAGAAAGGGGGGGTGTGTGCAGAATGACATCCTTGTTTTATCAGATCTAGATTTGGTAGAGAAAAGATGTACTATTGTGGATTTGTACAAAAAAGTACTATTGCTCATTCCTGAACAGTGGTAATTCAGCAGACCTAACTGGATAGTTTATCATTAAAAATTCCTATGCACTCTAGAAATTCGCTGATTCAAATTAATCCCCTTTTTGACCTATATGACCCATAAAAGAGGGAACTCTGACCCCTGAGAGGGAGCGTACTCACACTACAGAGTGTACTGCAGTTTGGAGAAGAGAGTATTCTAGGACAAATCAGAAATGAGGGACTTCCTGCTCCAAATAAGTCTCTTGTTCCCTCCTGTTTTGAAAAATAGAGGTCACAAGTGAACTATTCTTACTCAGAAAGCAAGTATGCAAAACTAACCCAATAAAAAGGAGAATTAATAAAAGATAAATGGAAAATATGTATCTTAAGAAGAGCTATTTAATTAATAAAAGGACATTTTAGATAACCACTCTCATACTCTCAAACAATTAAAGAAACATAAGCATTTCAAAAATTACAAGGGATTAAAGAAAAGTTATCAAGTCTGCAAAAGAGAATGAGTGAGCTGCCAAATGTCAGAGGAGAAAGAAATAAGATTTTGTGTAAATGATAGTCCCATGAAAATGTAGAAGGAGCTTGAGTAGATACTGATAAAACTCAGGGGCATGGTGAATTGGATTGTGAAACTTACATAGAAGGTAGATAGTAATAACAGCACTTAGAGAGAGGCAAGGGTATTTGGAGGACACAAAAAATATATTCAATATATAAATAACCACCATGCTTGCTGCTCAAACAGAGAAAACAACACACTACATACATTACACACACTACACACATGGACCAGAAAAAAATATTCAGGAATATAATACAAGAAAGCTTTCCTACAATGAATAGAGCCATAAGTGCACAGATTGAAATAATACTATGTGATCCAAGGAAGAAGTGCTAAAGAATGGTAATCACTGAAACATACCCTGATCAAGTTCCTGTAATTTCTGGATATTAAAATTAACACTATTGTAATCTAAATAGAACAGAAATATCTAAACAAAGAAAAAAATCAGACTGGATTCACATTTCTCCTTAGCCACACTTTAATAGAACAATACATTAGAGTAATATTTTCAGAGTTGTGAGAAGAGCAAATACAAGAATTTCCTACCCCGCTAAGTTATTATTCTTGTAAAATGGCATAGAAATGTAATGTCTTTAAGAATTGGAAAAAAATTGCACTCAGCTTGATTGACTGGATAAATAGCTTTTCTGAGATCTAGCCAATCAGAAGAAAAAGAGAATCAAAATGAGAAACTTGGAAATTTGGGGCCTGAATGATAAAAGAAATAGCAAGGATCACTGAATGTACATAAATACAGAAATTAGATTTTAGAGTCCATATTAAATGGTTTACAGAAGAGAATGAAAAGGGTATCAGGTCTGACAATGTAAAATTTTATACTAACAAAAATCAAGGAAGGGAAGACACAATAGGTAGGAGGTACTTTAAGTAAAATGTCCGTATTATTCAGGGCAGGTTACCAATAGATATTGTTGAAATTGCTAAACTAGTAAATAAAATTTAGGTGTATTATTTTAAAGTTGTTAGGTATTAAGAGGGCTACTGGAAAATCCAAAATTTTAATTCAAAGCTTTGAAATTACCAAAAGGGAGAAAGGCAAAAAAAGACAGCAAAAAAGAAACCTCTATCACAAAGCAAACATTTAAAACCAAAAACACATTAAAAACAAGATGGGGGGGCGGAGAGGTGCCTGGGTGGCTCAGTAGGTTAAAGACTCTGCATTTGGCTCAGGTCATGATCTCAGGGTCCTGGGATCGAGCCCCGTATGTATCAGGCTCTCTGCTCAGCAGGGAGCCTGCTTCCTCCTCTCTCTGCCTCTCTGCCTACTTGTGATCTCTCTCTGTCACATAAATAAATAAAATCTTAAAAAAAAACAAAACAAAGAAAACAAAAAAAAAAAACCAAGACAGGGGTACCTGGCTGGCTCAGTCAGTAGACCATGTAACTCTTGATTTTGGGGTTGTAAGTTCGAGCCTCCAGTTGGGTGTAGAGGTCACTTAAAATCTTAACAAAGAAAACCAAACAGGGGCCCCTGGGTGGCGCAGTTGGTTGAGCGACTGCCTTCAGCTCGGGTCATGATCCCGGAGTCCCGGGATCGAGTCCCACATCGGGCTCCCAGCTCCATGGGGAGTCCGCTTCTCACTCTGACCTTCTCCCTTCTCATGCTCTCTCTCACTCTCTCTCTTTCCTAATAAATAAATAAATAAAATCTTTAAAAAAAA
>JAPYYJ010000959.1:0-14873 GCA_028533885.1 Nasua narica
GAGTCAGATACGCGGGGGCAGCTGTAACCACGGAAACGGAGACCATCTGGGCAGAACCATTAGCTGCCGGAACATCAGCTCAACGGGCAGAACTAATCGCATTGGCCAAGGCGCTAACCATGGGAGAAGGTAAACGAATGAACATTTACACCGACAGCAGGTACGCCTTTGCCACCGCTCATATCCATGGAGCCCTTTAGCGAGAGAGGGGGCTTCTGACAGCAGAAGGAAAGACTATTAAAAATAAAACAGAGATTCTTGAGCTTCTAAGAGCCCTCTGGATGCCCAAGGCATTAGCTATCATACACTGTCCGGGACACCAAAAAGCAGATACACCAGTAGCTAGGGGAAACCGGCTAGCCGATTTAAAAGCAAAGGAGGCAGCCCTTTCAGTGACTCAGGTCTTAACTACCACGTTACCTGATCCGGGGGTGCCAACACTGCCGGACAGCCCCAACTATACTGATGCTGATTTACACTGGATCAAACGTTTGCCTATGACCCGATGCTTGCTTGGTTGGTGGAGGGCCGCAGACTCTAGCATCATCCTACCAGAAGAGCTAGGACAACAAGTCCTATCCAAAATGCATCGGAGTACTCATATGGGAACAAGAAAAATGGAAGACCTCATACGACACGCTAAGATCACTATCAAAGACTCTCGAGCAAAGATAGAGCAGATTGTGACAAGCTGTCATGCATGCCAGCTAACCAACGCCACCGCCCATGGGTCTAACCCCGGAACCCGACTCAGGGGAGACCGCCCAGGAGCATACTGGGAGGTAGATTTCACCGAAGTAAGGCCTGGAAGGTATGGATACAAGTACTTGCTAGTTTTTATAGATACTTTTTCAGGGTGGACGGAGGCATTCCCTACCAAACACGAAACAGCGCAAATTATGACCAAAAAGCTGCTGGAGGAGATTCTGCCAAGGTATGGATTTCCTGCTAAGATCGGATCTGACAATGGACCAGGATTCATGTCTAAGGTAACACAGGGAGTAGCACAAATACTGGGGGCAGATTGGAAATTACATTGTGCCTATAGACCCCAAAGCTCAGGGCAGGTAGAGAGAATGAATAGGACATTAAAGGAGACCTTAACTAAATTAGCCTTGGAGACTGGCGGGGACTGGGTGACTCTCTTCCCCTTTGCCCTTTATAGAGTAAGGAACTCACCATATAAGATAGGACTGACACCCTACGAAATTATGTTTGGTATACCCCCACCTATCATTCCTACCCTGAAACCCGAAGTGCTTGCTGAGTTCAATGACCAACAACTTCTTTTCTCCCTACAAATGTTACAAAGAGCCCATGAGCAGGTATGGCCTAAACTGAGAGCCCTCTATGAGACCGGGCCGCCTCCTGACCCCCATCGATATCGACCAGGTGATTGGGTGTACGTGCGGAGACACCAACGGCAGACACTCCAACCTCGCTGGAAAGGACCCTACCTTGTGATCCTGACTACACCCACCGCTCTTAAGGTCGATGGAATAACTCCCTGGGTCCACTACACCCACGTCCGGCCAGCTGATCCACACTCCGTGCTCAAGGACTTTGTTCCAGAATGGAAGAGCCAGCCCGACAAGGACAATCCCCTAAAGCTAAGACTGCGTCGCTCCCACTTACCCCACTAATATTACTCGCGCTATAATAGACTAATGACTTTTGTCAGGGACTGGGTTGACAACAATACCCACGCCCCATGATTGGGTCGTAAGTTACAAGACAAGGGGGGAATGAGAGCGTAGAGCAGGGCTGGCTTGTTTTGTTTACATCCGCCTTCTTGTGTGTGACCCCCACAGGACCTGCCTCTGGGAGGGTCTGAGTGTGGCTCAGCCTTTCCCTGAGCTAATTGGCCTAGACTGCCTGTGGGTTGGGTTTGGGTTAGCCAATAGGAACAAAGGACTCCTGCCCAGGGGGAAAAAATATAAACTCCGCCTTTTGCCCGCGAAACTTGCGCGCCAATTCCGGCCAGGGTGATAGGTTAGTTCAAACAGTTACTAAGCAACATTCTGTGTGTTACAATCTCATTGGCCACCGGCCGCTCTAAAACTGTTGTGCTCTTTGAAACTCGGACTCTTTCTCTACACCACACCGCTGTGTCAGTGAGTGTGAGGGAGAGCTCAAGCTAGCTTGAATAAAGGGCTCTTTTGTTTTTGCATCGGACTCGGCTCCCTGGTGGTATTTGGGGATCTCAAAATCTGGGCATAACAAAAGAAGAAGATGCAGTACAAAGAAGGGCCACATGTACCCCAATGTTCATAGACGCAATGGCCACAATAACCAAACTGTGGAAAGAACCAAAATGCCCTTCAACAGATGAATGGATAAGGAAGATGTGGTACGTCTATACAATGGAATATTATGCCTCCATCAGAAAGGATGAATATCCAACTTTTGTATCAACATGGACAGGACTAGAAGAGATTGTGTGGAGTGAAATAAGTCAAGTGGAGAGAGTCAACTATCTTGTAGTCTCACGTGTGGAGTATAAAGAAAATCATGGAGGGCATTGTGAGAAGGAAGGGAAGGGTGAATGGGGAGAAATCGGAGAGGGTGATGAAGCAGGAGAGACTGTGGACTCTGAATAACAAACTGAGGGTTAGGGAGGGGAGGAGGTGGGGGAGTGTTCGAGCCTGGTGGTGGGTATTGAGAAGGGCACATATTGCATGGAGCACTGGGTGTGATGCATGAACAATCAATCTTGTAACACTGAAAAATTAAAATAAACATATTTGGGGAAAAAAAGCTTTCATGGTACTACGTTTGTCATTAAGTTGTCTTTTTAGTCATCTTTTCAGTACCTTATGACTTACAAATAAATTTTTACATACATTATTACACCGTACTCTCACAACCACCCCATGAATCATGAATAATCCAATATTAGAGATGAGATGAAGGCACAGAGAAGTAAGAAAAAGGAAAGCACACGTGCATGTGCACATGCATACTCAGACACACTCAGAGCCTATTCTGCTGGATAAACTCCTATTCACCCTTCAAGACTTATGCACACATTGCTCCTTGAAGCTTTGCTGGAGCAACCCTGTTGTGGAGTTGCCTTGACCTTAATTCCCCCCTCTACACTTGCTGCCAACTATTACAAGTGGGCTTCTCCCAGTTCTCTTTGTCCCATTGGACTCTGAGCTCTTTTTAGGCAGGTTTCATGACTTGCCCCAAGTTACCTTCCAAGGTCCCACCATAGTTTTGTGCATGTAGCTCAATAATTATTTTCTTAGCATGACATACTCAACCAGAGCCCATATTTCTCTGGCTTTAATATTAGTTATACCCACTGATTTGAATAACACCCCTCCCAACAAAAGCTTCACTGCAAATTAGCCCCTTAAGAATGTCTCATACATGCTTCCCCATTCCTACTTCATCCCTCTGGATGCCCTTAGGGCTGTCTGTTGAAAAGACAGCTGCTCTGTTGCTACATCTCATAGGAAAACATTGGTATCTCCTCCATCTCTCCCTGTCCCCCAAAACTCTCTCCACACTTCTTGCTTTGCCATCTGAAGCCCATCTCCATTGTGCACTCCTTCAATTTAGGAGATAACTGTCCTATTGCCAGAAACCCCAAGGTTTTGCTGGCTAGTGAGAAAACTCTCATAATTTTACTGAGAGACTCTTCTACCTGGAACTTAGTTCTGAGTCAGTAGTTCCTAGGCAATAAGGCAAATCTAAGTACAGACAGCAAGACTTTACTCAGCAGCCACTCCATCCTACAACAGAATCGTCACTAAAAGCCAAGCCTGTGAGCCTTGTCTTCAGTTTCCCTGAGGATTCTTACAGATTCCTGAACTGCTTTGGCTCTACCATCTCCCCCTGATACACCCTCTAATGTAAGCCGGCCTGAAAGATCAAGATGGTGTCAGGTGCCTGGGACTACAAAGTGAGTAACTAGCAAGAAGATGGAACCATGGCCTATTAATCAACAGCCCATGACTTTTCTATTTCTACTTGCCATGGTGCCTCTTTCCTTGAAGTTAGGTACCCAAAGGCATGAAGCATAAATAATGAGTTCAGTGCTGTACCGATAAACTGAAAACGCCTTGATCCCAGTTCTTAACTCTGGCACCTAGATGTCCTGAAAGAGAAAAATTATTAGTCTTGACTGTTTTCCATACTGTTCTGGCTCATCAAGGAGAAAAGATACCCCAAGAAGAAAGCAGTTTTGATTTATCTCTGTCAGAGAGTCAAAAACTTCAAAAACTCATCAAAAACTAGAGTCAAAAACTAGTCTACTTGACTAGAAGTTTCAGGAGGCAGTTGGAGAAATTAGTATATCATTATCTGCCCTGTTGATGGTCCCACAAACCTACTGCCCAAAAAATTTAAAAGAGAAATCGACAGCATGAGAGGAATTTAGAGAGGAAAGATGCTCACATGCATCTTGTGGTAGTGCAGCCATCCAAGTCAGTCTACCATGGCATGGGTGCTAAACTGCAAAATGGCTGCAATTCTTCACTTCCCTCTGAGTCCACACACTCCTTTTGTAACGTGGTATAATTGCACACAATGTGGTTTATCTCCCCTCCCCTTGAATCAGACCTAGTCCTTGGTCTTGGTCTGGCCAATAGAATATAGTAGAAGTGATGGAGCACCAGTGCTGAGGTGGGGTCTCAACAGTTTTAAAGCTCTGTTCATTCACCTGGAATCCTGCTGAACAAACACAAAGTAGTTTGCTGCAGGCTAAGATACCTAGAGAAATAAGATTATTTGGTTAAAATTTGCTCTAGCCATTAAATAACAGAATCAAAGGAGAATCAAACTCTCTAATTCTCTAGATTCTAATGGTAATGCTTTTCCCAATATGCATTTTCTGCAATCCCATTCTCCCCAAGGAATTATTTATGTCAGTCATAAAGGAAACAAAACAGTTATGTCTACTGGTAAAGAGAAGGGGCCTTCATCTGACCAAGGTTTGTCATATAACTTGCTTTACCTGCTATGATTCTTGGAATAGTAAGCACTGTAAGTCCTCAGCACTCACAATTCTGGGCTCCTAACCCAAAGGCTTCTAAGTGGAAGCAATTGGGATTCTTTGCCAGAGATTTTTTCCAGCTTTATTAAGAGATCATTGACCTATAACACTGTGTAAGTTTGAGGTATACAGATGTGCTGATTTAATATACTTATATTACAAAATGATTACCACTATAACACTAGCTAATATCTCCATCATGTTACATTATTACCATTTCTTTTTTGTGGTGAGAACATTTAAGATCTATTCTCATAGCAACTTTCAAGTATATAATACAGTATTATTAACTAAAATCACCATGCTGTACACTATCCCCAAATTTATGCATCTTACAAATGGAAAGTTGTATCCTTTGACCAACATCTCCCACTTTCCCCACCTCCTAGCCCCTGCCAACTTCTGCTGTAGTCTCTTTCTATGAGTTTGGGTTGTTGTTTTTGTGGTGTTTTTTTTTTTTAATTCTGTATATAAGTGATATCATATGGTATTTGTCTTTCTCTGTCTGGCTTATTTCACTTAGCATAATGTCTTCAATATCCATCTATATTGTCACAAATGGCAATACTTCCTTCTTTCTCATGGCTGAATACTATTCCGTCTTATATATACAGCACACCTTCATTAATTTATCACTTCTTTATCAATCATGCATTGTTGAACACTTACATTGTTTTCATATCTTGGTTAATGCTGCAGTGAACATGGGGTACAGACATCTTTTCAAGATCCTAATTTCCTTTAGATATATACCCAGAAGTGGAATTGTTGTATCATAAATTTTGAGAAGCTTCCATACTGTTTTCCATAGTGGTTGCACAAATTTACATTCCCACCAACAGTGCACAAGGTTTCTCTTTTCTCTGCTTTCTTGTCAACAGTTATCTCTTGTTTTAATTGTAGCTGTTCTAACATGTATAAGTTGATATCTCATTGTGGTCGATTTGCATTTTTCCTGGTGGTTACTGATGTTGAGCATCTTTTCAGGTACCTGTTGGCTATTTGTATGTCTTCTTTGGAAAAAAATGCCTCTTCAACTCCTCTGCCCATCTTTCAATTGGATTGCCTTTTTGTTTGTTATTTAGTTGTATGAGTTCTCTACATATTTTAGATGTTAACTTTTCATCAGATATATGATTTGCAAATATTTCCTCCATTTCATAGGTTTCCTTCTCATTTTGCTAATTGTTTTTTTTAATCATTGCTATTCAATGTAGTATCAGAAGTCAAAGCCAGAATAATCAGGTAAAAACAATTAATAGGGGCACCTGGGTGGCTCAGTTGGTTGAGCAACTGCCTTCAGCTCAGGTCATGATCCTTGAGTTCTGGGATCGAGTCCCACATCGGGCTCCCAGCTCCGCGGGGAGTCTGCTCCTTCCTCTAACCTTCTCTCCTCTTGTGCTCTCTGTCACTTTCTCTGTCTCTCAAATAAATAAATAAAATCTTTTAAAAAAACAATTAATAAAGGGCTTTCAAATAAGAAAGGAAAAAGTAAAATTGCCTTTGAGTATGATATGATCTTATAAAAAGAAAATCCCAAGAACTTCATCCACCAAAAAAAAAGGTTAAAACTAATAAACATATTCAATAAATTTGCATGATATAAAGTCAACATAAAAAATCAGTTGCATTTCTATATACTAACAATGAAATATCTGAAAAAGTAATTTTTAAAAATCTCATTCACAATAGCATCAAGAACCATAAAATATTTAGGAATAAACTTAGCCAGAGGTGATAAATCTATACACTGAAGACTGTAAGACTGATAAAAGAAATTGAAGAAGACACAGCCAAATGGAAAGATACTCTTTGTTCATGTATCACAAGAATGAATATTGTTAAAATGTACATTCTGTCTAAAATGATGTACAGATTCAATGCAATCTCTACCAAAATTCTAATAACTTTTTTCAAAGAAATAGAAAAAAATCTTAAAATTTGTATGGAACAATGAAAGACTTGAAATAGCCAAAGCAACCTTGAGAAAGGAAGAACAAAGCTGGAGGCATCATACTTCTTGCATGGAAATGAGTGATACTGCCAAGAAATATGAATTAAGTAATAGATGGTCATGGAAAGTGTCCACTAGATTTATTGGGTCTGCCATTTTGCACATCTTCTTTGTATTACTGGTTCCACATTAATAGTCATGTTTTCCAACTGGCCATGTGGCCATTACTTTTTTCCTTCTCAACTTTGACCTTCTCAAATTTCTTTAACATTCTTCATGTTTAGTAGTACTTAAGGGAGTTCATCTATTAAGTAATACAACTAATTTATTACACACGAAAACTCATTTTTTAAATTTTATAGTCATGCCAAATATTAATATGGTGAATACACCGATAATGTGGGCCCCCAAAGTCATCCCTTGCCTTGTGTCTGTGTCATCTCTTGTATAAGATCTTACAGAGCCACTCTGTGCTCCCTTATTGTATACCGCATTGTAATGAACCACAACAATTACTTCCCTATTCTGTTAACAAGTCAGTGTGGGGATCTATAAGTCCTCCAGAAGTTTAGAGTATTGAATAAAGCTGAGCTGACAAAATGTTGACATCAGTCTGCAATATCTGTTCTAGTAGAAGATTTCCTCTAATTATCAATAGCAATATAGAGTCACAGTCCTGTATAGACCAATATTAGGATCCAAGCCCTCCATATAGCAATGCTACATGGATCTGTGACATTTTATAACATTTCTTATGTGACTTAGGATAAATGTCACTAAGCTATTGAAAAAGTAAACGAATGACCTTTAAATATTCTTCCCTTGTCCAAGCATGACTTTATGCCCTCTTACACAAATTCCAGATGTTAGCCTTATCTTAACATGATCAACCTAATTAGCATAAGCCAAATCTTACTTGACCATCTCATGTTCAGAGTTAAAGAAATTGTCTATCAAGTATTATTCACTGTAATGGGGCTTGACTTCTTCAATCTATTCAACATACAATTTTCATTTTGTTCATCAGAAAACCTAGTGGTTATAATCGGTCATAGATGTATTGAGAAAAGCTGTTCTTTTTTGGGTTAAATAAAATATATTATTAAATTAATTTCACCCTTTATTTACATTTTAATGTGACTTCTAGAAAATTTAAAATTGCATATGGTTCAGATTATATTTCTATTTGACAGCACTTCTCTGTACAATAGAGAAAACATGTCTTACTTTAGATTTTCTGTGAACTGTGGGCACATTGACAATGTATATAAAGTCTTCCGTTTCTGTAGGACAGCTACTGGTTGCATACCGCTCAGAGATTTGGCTGTTGCTCTTCCCCAGAGCAATTAGTCATGTGGTGAATAAACTAACTTAAATAGAAGTCTGTGAACTAAACTGGAAATATTTTAGGACTCTTTCAGTGTTAGTTAAGGGAAAAAAGCTGACATCAGTCAGTTACATTATTAATAATATTCATTACAAGATTACACAATCACAATGCCATCTGTTAAGTAATGGCAATGTGGGACATACTACAAAAAAAACAGCAATAATAATAATCTTTCCTACATATTAGATATAGAATTCATCTATTTTATTTGTTTTTCCCTAATGCTCTCATGGCTTGTTTTGGTGAAAAATATAATTGGAGTTGGCCTTTCCTTTGTTAACATATGAATTCAATATTTCTAGCGTACAAAAATAGCAAAACATGAAAACTCAAGAATTTCAAAGTGAGGACTATCAACTTACTGGGGAAAGTTACAAATAAAGAAAAGGAAGGTTGTAAGGGAGACAGGCAGGGAAAGAGAGTTTGAATCATTGTGTCTTCAATTCTAGAATCTTGGAACGCTGAAAAAATAAAACTAAATTTAAAAAATTAATTAATTAAATTTTTTAAAAAAGAAAAAATATGCTATATAACAAAAAAAAAGCAAGGTTACACTTGAACCTCTAAATTTCTAATTTTTGAAAATCTTTATTTTTTTAAGGAAGCTAGCCTCAAAACAATACTTTCAAGAATGCTTCAAATTTATGCATGAAAAGATACACAGTAGGAAAGAAAGTAGAATAAAAGAAAATGAAATAATGAAAATAAAGAGAGTGAGACAAGGAAAGGGGAGATGGAGAACACGAAGAGAAAATAGACAAAAGGAATATCTACATATCTTCTCCACATGGGGCACACACTTCATTAGCAGTATGAAGTCAGTAACGGATGGCTTACTGAGCACCTTCCAGGTCAGGCATGTCTCCAGTTCTCAACCCCACCATGTAAACATTATCCCATTTCCCACTTGAAGCAAAGATTCAAAAAGATTGAAGTTACAAATACATAGCAGAATCAGTAAGTGGCAGAATGAGAACTTAAATCCAAGTTTACTCAGCTACAAAGTCCATTATTTCCCCACTTCTAGAAGATACACTCTGACCTTCAGTATAAAATCTATATCCCCAAAGTGTATGTAGTACATGATGAGTAAAGGCAGGACTTCTTGTGTAATTAGGATCTGACAACAAAGTGGCCCCTTTGAAATCAACCACCTCTCTAGATGTGGGGGTCCAGTGCTATCCAGTATATTAGTCACTAACCACATGGAAAATCACCCCAGATTTCAAAGACTTAGAACAAAAAAAGAATGTAAAATGCCATTAATAATTTTATATTAGGGGCGCCTGGGTGGCTCAGTCCTTAAGCATCTACCTTCAGCACAGGTCATGACCCCAGAGTCCTAGGATCAAGCCCCACATTCAGGTCCTGGCTCAGTGCAGAGCCTGCTTCTCCCTCTCCCACTCCCCCTGCTTGTGTTCCCTCTCTCGCTGTGTCTCTGTCAAATAAATAAAAAAAAATTCTTTTAAAAAAATTAATAATTTTTATATTAATTACATACTAATTTGGCAATGTTCGAATGTATTGGGGTAAAATGAAATATATTATTAACCTAACTTTACCTGCTTCACTTTCTTTTTTTAATGGGGCCACTAGAAAATTTTAAATTACAAGTATGATCCGTGTTATATTTCTGTTGGACAGCATTGCTCTGAATAAAGAGAACATTTACTATTGGTAGACAAGCACCTGACATGGTGTTGGTGGTATATGCCATAAGAGCAAAAATGTTCTCCAGAAAAACTGAATTTTTCCACCTCATGGTGGATAGAAGTCACTGTGTGTCCACCTACAGCCCCATTTAACAGGCCTGGGCACCCATCCCTCCACTGCAGAGCAGAGACTGCTAACAGTTCACAGCAGCCCCCCTTCTCTAGAATATTCTTCCAGGCTGATAGGAGTCACCTGGCCAGGGAAGCTATAACCTTCTCTCACTTCCCTGCCCCCCACTGAAGCAGACAATGATTCATGCTTTATTTAGTGGTCAATAGCCAATCTGTCTGCCTTGAGGGCACAAGAGTTTGCAGAGCTGTTTCTATTTACAAAGTCCCTCTTGGAAAAGCTAAGGTTAGATTTTAATTAGCTCAGCCCCTTCCCCTGCCTATCCTGCTTACCTCCCTTCCTTGTGACTTTCAAAGTTTTCTCCTGTTTGGTTGGTTTGGGGAGATTTTTTGGTTTTGGCTTCTCTATTTTCTTTCTTTCTTTCTTTCTTTCTTTCTTTCTTTCTTTCTTTCTTTCTTTCTTTCTTTCTTTCCTTCTTTCTTCTTTCTTTCTTTCTTCTTTCTTTCTTTCTTCTTCCTTTTTTCTTCCTTTCTTATGTGTGTATGTGTGTTTGAAAATACTCTCAGTAAACCAGAGAGCTCTAAATCCTTGTGTTGGCTCTGCTTCTAGAGAACACAACCTGAAAGGAGGCTAAACAGGCTCTGGCACAAATTCTAATGTTGAGGGAAGGGGGGTCCCTAAACCAATAAACAATTTTCAGGTGAGTGTACAATTCAACTCAATTCTGACACTGTCTACCCAGAGATAGCATCACATTGCACAGATCAATTTTTCAGTCCTATAAAACTGCCCCCCAAACCCACTTCAGACACAAGTCAAAAGCCCAGGTTGTTACCTGTGCTTCCGGACATACAGGCTATAAATGAGAGATTCCCAAGAGCCCCTTCTTGTGAGTCATCAACTTTCAAGAGCAGCTCACAAAGCTCAGGGAAACACTTTCCTTACTAGACTTCCTATTTATTATAATAAAATGTAACTCAGAAATAGCTGGACAGAACAGATGCACAAGGTAAGGTATGGAGAAAGGGCACAGAGCTTCCATGCTCTTTCCAAAGTACCACTCTCCCAGCACTTCCACATGTTCACTAATATGGAAACTCTCAAACCCTCTCCTTTTGGGTTTGTATGAAGGCTACATTATATAGGCATTATTGATTAATTCCTTGGTCATCAGCAGTTGAACTCACTCTCCGGCCCCTCTCCATTCCCTGGCAGCAAAGGTAGAAGTTTCAGTCCCATCTCTCTAATCACAAGTCTTGGTTCTCCAGGCAATCAGCTCCCATCCTTTGGTTACCTAAGGGTTATTTAAAAGTCACCACATTAATATAACAAAAGGCACCTTTATGGCTCTTATCACAAGAAATTCCAAGGGTTTTGGGAACTGTGAGCAAGGACCCCTGTAGGATGGCAAAATACCTATGAGAAATATATAAATCACAGTCACAGACCCAGATTTCTAAGTGTCTTCCCACAGCAAATGATATACACGTATTAGTACTAATAAAAATGTGGTAAGCATGACAACTCTTTACCAGTAATTACAAATAGCTTCAAGGACATAAGCTTATTAATACTTTTCTTTACGTCTAACCCCAGTATAAAAGATACATTTTATGATGATGGTTAGCCTCCATTTTGGTTTCAAATGAAATAAGAAAAAAATAAACACAGAAAATTACAAATATGATCCTGAGATTATTTTACATTGCTTACTTAATACTGGATTAGAGAAACAAACATCTCATAAAGTTTAGTAGGACTAACTAAAGAGGAAAACAAATGGACCTAATTTGCATACCAGTTATGTTGGGAACCAAGCTAGATGCTTTCAAATCATCTCCTTTAACTCCTGAAATCGCTGCCCCTATTTTAAGGATGAAAAAAACTGAGTTGCTCTGAAACTCTTTAACTTGTCCTAGATCACTCATCTAACAGTAAAAACACAGTCTGGTTTAAACACACATCTAACTCCAAATATGATTGTCTCTCTGCTCTCTCAGTAATTTCCAAACTTTTTTGATTGTTCACCCTTATAATAATTAATCTCTACCCAATGTATAAAGTTCCAATTATTCTAGGACATTGAAAAAAATGTAAGTAAATTTAACTACCAAATCAGTGAAGAGTTCTCGAGAAGCCCTGTCATCCCACCATTTTGTTATTGTTTACTCTGTTTGCACTAAAACCCTTTTCAATCTACATTTTTCTTTACAAAAATCTTGCAGTCAGTTGTCTATTTTGTGAGTGTTGGTTTGGTTAAATCTAAATGGTAGCTAAGAATGCACATAGCATTGCACAACTGAAAGCAAATGAACGTACAGAGGTGCCCACTCTCCTTAGGAAAGCTGACATACAACCTGAAAGATGGCATCTTTCTCAAGCTGGATGTTAAATATATATTAGAAAGTCTTTGTTATTGCTATGTGTTCTAGATGGCAAAGGATTTTAATGAATCTATACATTGACCTTTTGATGCTAGAATCTTCCCACTTTATAGACCACTGTTTCATCCCATAATGTTTTCTGGGAGTGTTAGCCACCTGTTATTCCTTTGGGGTCCTGCTACTTGATTTCAGCCTCTACTACCATGAGATCTTTTCACTGGAATCAGTGTTTGGGTTTCTTTCCTGGATGATCAGACTTTCTGATTAATTCAGCTCTGTGGACCTCCAATCCCACCTCCTAACCAATACTATTGGGCAAATGATTGATACAGAGAGCTTGTATGACAACTCACCCTAATGTCTTTGTTTGGGTCTGATTTTAAACCAGAAGAAGAGAGTGCCAATTCACTGCTTTGTGTTTTCTCATCTTATCTAAAAATTAAATTGAGATGCTTGCAACTCAGAAGTGTTTTCTGATCTCAGAGGCTTGAGCAAGTAGAGCAGGTATAAGTCAGTTTCCTTCACTGGCCACCCTAGGGTCCCCCATCCTTTCGACCTTGGGTTATCTCCTCCACCTTGAACAAAACTTCCTCTCAAGGACTCTGTTTAACATACCCACTCAGCGATGTAAATGACTGACAACAGCTGGAGGTGCTGACCTTACCCAGGGAGATTTTCACCTGAGAGAGGATCAAAGTGCTAAACCTAAGAGCAGGACATCTACCAGCAACCGTACAGAAGAGTTCTCATGGTGCTGATCTAGCGGAGCACTATTCCTGTCAAGAACCTTGAGAAAAAGATTCTGTTTTCAAGTGTATTTGGGAAACTTTATATCCCAGATTCCTCTGTTGGATATTCATTCATAAAACATATTCAGCATTTAAAGTATATAAAGCATTTAAGCCACTTACAGTAACCCAGTTAGAGAAACCCAGTCTAGTTAGTTTAGTTCTTTTCCTCCCAAATTGATTTAACCACATGATTACCCTCTTTCCTCCCATCCCCAAAACACTCATGAATGTCACATGGAACTACTCTCTTACAAAATGCACCATTGGAAGGATTAAGGGGCCAATTTTAATCAATCAGAAAAACATGGTTCCAGGCACATCTCCCAGAGTCACAAGGATGAACGTTTATTCTGGACTTGAGAGCAGAATTCGGTGATGCTTCAAAGACAGCTACAAGGGTGACTTTCAGAATAGGTGTCTTGTAGGTCTCCAGAGCAAAGAAGCCATGTTTTATATTGTTGCTGTTATCATTTTTGAATGGTACATAAGAAGTATTTGGGGATTCTGGCCAGTCTTCCAGAATCTAGATTATATGAAGCCCTTTGTTTATAAAAATAAAACTATCCATGTAATGATCCAGAAGTCTGAAGGTGAGCTCAGCCTCCTATAAAGGCTTCAGTGGCATATACAGCTTCTTCCGGTAGATCCAGGCAAATCGCAGCTTTCACACTCCTCTACCGTCCTCCTTAATTCACACAAGGACAGATAGCCCTATCCCTGCACACATGCTCTTACTGATTCCTATGACGGGACCGTCTGCCAAAAGCCCAGGGCTAGAAACCCAAGCACCTAGCATTGCTTTCTTATTCCTCTATTTTCCTAGGCACATTATATAACTTTTCCAGGCCTCGGTTTTTTTCTTCCTTAAAATGAATTAATTGTAGCAGAGAGTAGTTGGCAGATAATTGTCTCATCATAAATGTTAGTTCAAACTGAACCCTCTTCCCTCCAGGACTGCACTCACATTGATTTTTCCAAACTGCTATCCTGCCTTCTTTCTTTGTGACCATGCAAGAATTGAACTTGCTCTCAAAGCTTTTAGGTCTTTTCACCCAATACCTGGCTGATACAGAGAAACAAAGGCTAGTGTCCTTGTCTAAAGGAGAGCCAACTCTGTAGTGGCATTCACCCTGTAGTTTAAGGCAATATTTCAACTATTCCTACATCCTCACTTAACTTCTTCCCTTGTCATATCCTGCTTCCCTCATTTCCTTATAATTTCCATCTGAAATCACCATCTCAATGAATCAATTGTATAAGAATTCCTGTCTCAGGCTATTTTTAGGGAACTTGAACTAAAACATTTTCCATCAACTTTTCTCCCCCTTAACCTTTTCCCTTCATTTCCAAATTACATTTGGTCCTCTATCTTTGATCTTATAACCAGTAGAATACAAATTTCCTTTTTCCAGATACCAATATTAAATACAAAAATAAACCATTTTTCTCTGGAGGCTTTCTCTCTTGAAAGCCTTCTATAATTTCTAGGCCCCTCTAAAATTCACAAGTTTTATCCTGCTAACTAGTTAATCCTGCTTGATCAGCAACTACAAATAAAGATATTTTTTTT
>JAPYYJ010000096.1:0-17023 GCA_028533885.1 Nasua narica
GGTGGGCACACCCCTGCCATGGAAAGTGTATAACTCATTTCCCTTTGCAGTTCCTTGGCCAGAAGTTAGTCATAAGGTCATTTCTCCCTGCAAGAGAAGATGGAAAGTTTCATTTTTATCTCAGTGACCAGGTGTCCAGCAATGAGACAGAAAGGAAAAGTGATGAAGGGGGACAGCTTGTAAGCCCTGGCATGTTGCCCTCCAGGAGTTTGGAGTCTGCTGGAGGAAGAAAAGCACATGGTCAAATTCCAACATTTCCTCCCAGAATGGGCCAAACACCTATTAAGATGGAAGCTCGCAGGAGAGGGTGGTTTGGGGACCGAACTCAAGAGGGAGCTACAGTATCTACCGCAAATGACAGTTACAGGCTTAACATCAACTCAGGAGTGCAGAGACGAGCAGGGTGGTAGAAGGTGGCCTGGGTTCCAGGATCACACAGCAGAGCCTGCCCCACCACTTGGTTTCTCAGTGACCGTGAAGGCAGAATTCTAAAGCTCTCTCCCAAGATTCCCAGCTTCCGTTATTCCGTCAGACATGAGTCTAGGTACAGTTGCAGACAACCTTGGCAGATGGCATGAAGATTACTAAATCTGCTGAGACTTTAGAAGTATTCTGGGGGGACCTGGGGGGTTCAGTCAGTTAAGCGTCCGGCTCTTGATTTCGACTCAAGTCACGATCTCAGGGTCCAGCCCGGTGCTGGGCTCCACACTCACCCAGGGGTCTTCTTGTCTCCCTCCCCCCTTTCCCCTGCTCATGCTTAAGCTCTCTCTCTGTCTCTCTCTGTCTCTATCTCTCTAAAATAAATCTTAAAAAAAATTTAATAAAATAATAACAGTATTCTGGATTAGCTGGGTGAGGCCAATGTAATCCCAAAAACCCTTCAAAGCAGAAGAAGAAGGCAGAGGTTTAGGGGAAGAAAACAGCAGATAAAGCGGCAGGAAGGGAAAAGAGATTTGAAACATGAGAAGGAATCAACCACCAAAGCTGACATGAAGGAGGCCTCGAGCCAGAGGGCATGGGTGGCTTCCAGAAGCTGAGAATGTTCCCCCAACCCCCGGTGAAGAAGAACAGAACCTTAGTCCTAAACCCATGTGGAACTGAATTCTGCCGACAACCTGAAATGAGCGGAAAAGTGGGATCTTCCCCAGACCACCGCCCCCCCACCCCTGCGACAAGAGAACACAGCCCTGCCAACCCCTGGATTTCAGCATCCTGAGACTTGGAGCAGGGGATCGGCCTAGCCCAACAGACTGGTCGTAGACAGTAACTGGTCGTAGCTTCGAGCATTAAGATCAGCATGTGGTCATTGCAGCAATAGGAAACAAGGCCAGTGACCTTGGGCAAGTCCCTTCTCTGTGGCTTGTTTTCCTCCTGGGTCCACAAGAAAAAGAACAGCAGTCACTCCTGAGGGCTGGTAGGAGGCTGAAAGAAGACAGTGCAGACCTTTGGTGGAGGAGACAGTCAAGACATGCTCCTGCTACAGCCCGGGGTGCTTGTTATTTCCACTTCGGAGATCCCGAGGCCATCAAGACACGGAGGGAGGCAGGCATTTAATGCGCTCGGCCTTATTCAATGCCTGCCACAACTCTACAAGGCAGTTAGTTTCATGGGTCCCATTGCAGAAGAGGAAACTAAGCACAAAGTATCAAGGTGATCTAGCTAGTAAGAAATAAAACTGAGATGCCACCCACACCGCAGGGTTCTAGAGCTCTGAGAGGAGGGAGCCAGATGCTTGCATCCCAGCCCATTGACAGGTGAGCAAAGAAAAGCTGGGAGCCAAGCTCCACAAGCATAGCAGGTCTTGGGTTGAAACAGAAAATAACAGAGGACCACCTGCCTTCCGGGCATGGCCCACAGTGGAGCTAGTGGTTTTCTCTCATCCTTCCTGGATTGCAGGGAAGCCTAGGGTCTTGCTGTTCAGCTTCCAAGAGCAGGCTGCCTGAAGAGAAAGGTTACAACTCCTAACCATTTAAAGGCCAACAGAGAGAAAAGTATACCAAAAGCCTGGTAGAGTTCCTCCATTATTCAACAATCACTGGGCTCCTTCTGGATGCCAGGCACTGTTCTTGGTGCTAGGTTACATCACTGAGCAAGCTGGGGACAGTCCCTATGAGGAGGTTAGGACAAGAAGCAAGTAAATAACCAAATGAGCAAATCTGATCATTGTGGATAGAGGGAGTCCTTCAGCCCTGGGTCTGTTGGCTCCTGGTGCCAATGCCCTCTGTCTACTGTTTGGTAAGATGCGGGGCATCACGGTCCATGTTGGAGCAGTCTGGGGTGGTCCCCAGTACCCCCGGGAAGCTGGCATAGAGCTAACCCAGAGACATGCCCAAGGTATCTCTAGGAACCAAGGAGGAGATTCTGGGCTTCAACCTGTCCCCGTAGCAGGACCCTGATCTTCCCTGCTGATTGCCAGTGAGCCACATTTCATGGAAGTGACTATCTAAGTTCTGGAATCCAAGAACAAGCACAGTGGACGTCAAGCAGAGCCTAAAGGAGGAGGGGGAGGCATGAGGTCTCCATCCAGGGCCGGCCCCGGGCACTAGTCTGCCTCCCCTCTCTGAGCTTCGTTTGCCAAGCTCTCGATGAAAGAACAAAGGGAGATGAGCCCTCAAGTCTCCTCCAGCTCCCAGCCTCCCTCACTCATTCACCCAGCCTTGGTCTGCCCCTGCTGTGCACCCAGCCCTGCATTCATAACTATAAATTGATGCTTTCAGTTCCCTCTTCGTGCTTGGCAGCTGTCAAGCTGAGCCACCCATGAGGCCACCTGGACCGCCCATGGGCAGGGCTGTCTGGTTCTGCATGGAGGTTTCTGTGTAGATCCGCGTTAGCATACGTTGCTTTAAATCATCTTAAAAATTGACTTTGGGCAAGAGCTCGACAGGTGAGGTGTGTTTTCCTACTGGAAAAACAAACAGACAACAACCCAAAGCGACCCCACAGAAGTCACGTGGGAGCAGAGGTTGAATAGGCCCTAACAGATCAGTTGAGAAGTTTCCAGCTGCGGTCAGCAGCCGAAGGGGCCCCTGTCAGGCCCTGGGAGCCTCAGCAGAGCAGAACCTCCACCCGGCAGGGGTTTCGCCTGGCTCGCTGGGGCCCGCAAGGCAGGAGAAGTAGCCTGGGCCCCTAACAGGCTCCCTCCTTCCAGTCAAGACACGCTTGAGATGGAGTGGAGTGATGGCGGAGGGCTTGAGTGAATTCTCCGGTCTAGCAGTCCAGTGGTTTACCAACAAACAGGAAAGGAACCGAGAGTCCCAGGTTGGCAAAGACAGTTCCAGAAAATATGCAAATGTGCAAGGAGAGGACGAAAAGATGCTTCACCTTGAGAAAAGCATCAAGAGAAAACCTTGTGAAAAGGAGCTCACAACAAGGTCAAGTATAGCGAAGGCGGGTGGCCAAGGGGGCGGAGACAAGTCACCTCTTACCCCACTGACTCCTCCCCCGACGGGCAACTTTTAGTGGCGTCCAGCTGGGCACAATTGGCACAGTGATGAATCATCTAGGAATTTTCTGCCCGACAACATAATCAGACAAATTCACAGCACGTGTGTACGAGATGGTTTGTCGAAGCCAGAAAATGCCTCATCCAAGCAAAACAAAACAAAAAAAAACAAAACAAACAAACAAAAAAACCCTTAAATCCCCCCCCCCAAAAAAGACCCTGGGCCAGCTAAATTAAGAGACGTTCACACAATGAAATGCAGTGCAGTCATTTTAAAGGTTGATCTAACTTTACATTTTTTGACTTAGAAAGATGTCTCTATCACATTCTGCGGGAGGAAAATAGCGAGTCACAAAGCCACACATGCTGTGATCTTCCCATCCAGGCAGAATTGCTCATTCAATGGGGCGTTTGTGTGTAAAGTGCAGTGAGACGCCGCAGAAGACTGACCCTGATGCTATCCCTCCGCGGAGGGAACTGGAGGGATTTTAATTTTCATCTTCATGCTTTCCTGTGTGGTTGGAATTCTTTACAATGACCATGTATCATTTTTATAATCAGAAAAAAGTACAATAAAAATGGTTTCCATTTGGAAAAGCGAGCAAATTCAATGAGGCATGAAGAATGTAGGCACTCTGAAGGCCCTTGCCAGGCCTAGGTGGGAGATAAAAATGCTGCACACCCCAAAGAGCCGGGCGTCTGCAAGGCCGCCACTGTCCACCGCGGTACGTGCGGCCTCGGACCTCCTGCTGCCGCACACGAGGCCCACTCGCCCCCACCCCGCCGGCGAATTCCCACCCGTGTCACAGAGCACGCCTCCGTTCATTGCCTGTGAGGACGTGCCGACGCTCAGAGGGGCACATGCACAGGGCTAGAAAGTGGGTGACCACAGCAGAGGGCCACCACTAGGGACCATGTCCAGGGTGCGGGGCTAGAGCCGGCCGCAGGGAGCCCGGGGAAGAGGGGTGGGGAGCAAGTCTTCGGGAGCCAGATAAACTAGCTGGCCATGTGTCAGTGAGCGATGGATCCCACCTCCTCTTCCGGGCAGTGAGATACGATGGCGCATGCCTCGTGCAGGGCGATGGCACGTGGGGGCCAAGCCCGGCATCCAGATGGCCAGGACTTCACAGAGGGAACAAGCGGTACGAATCACCCTCGTTATTGGAAGAGTGGTTCCTGCCCCCCGAAGAAACCAAGACTCTGGCTAGAGGTGAACTTGAAGTGTCTGGTGACCTTGGACCGCGATGGTCAGATTGCTGGTCAGGCAGAGGAGGCCTTGGCCAATGACCCCAGACCGGGAAACTCCCCGAGATGCTGGCAGGTTTGAGCACTGCGAGGATAGTGTCTCTTGACCCTTTCGCCCGCACAGAAGAGCATTTTAGAAGGAGGCCCGTTGGGAAGCAGCTCCCGGGCCATGAGCACCTGCTGTGCACCACACCCTTTTACACTCACGTCTCACGGCCCCACAACAACCTGATGACATTATTACCAGCCCTCGCAGCAGACGAGGAAGCTGTGGCACCCAGAGCTGAGGGACGGCCTCCATCCCACCAGGAGTAAATGTCAGACATGGGACACTGGGTCCAGAGTCTCAAAAGTAGACATTTGGTAAACCACCCCTGAATTCCTGAACCTCCTGCTAGGAACCACCTGTAACCCCTAAAACACCGTAGTCGTGGATGTTTCTGCACCCAGAGTAAATTGGGGTCATTTATCATTTCTGGGTTAATCATGCTACCAGTAGCTTCCAACACCACTGACAAGCTCCTCGTGAAAGCACCTTGCATTTCAAAGGTGCCCTTGTCCATTCGTGAGGCTCAAGGACATAAACATGCACAGGGCACCTTTATAAAGCCCGCTTCATACATTAGCAGAGGAAAGGAGCCAGAGGCCCCAGACCTATTTCCTGGCACTCCCCCGCTGATGCCTCGGTGACTGCCTGGCGTGCCAGGACCACAAAAGCTCAGCAGTTCAGGGCATCCTGGAAACTGATGGGGCCTTTCACCCTTCAGAACCCACACATCGCCCAACAGCCGTAATGGTTCGCATCCTGTTGGAAAAATACAAGGAGGAAGGGGCTCACGACACTGCCTGGCATTCTAACGGCCTCCCTCTTCGATCACCGGAAACGCTGGGCTGCGCAGGGAAGCACCCCGCTCTGTATCCTGGGGTGGTGGAGTCACAGGAATCCGCCCGTGAGGAAAGAGTGCAGAACTACACACACACACACACACACACACACACACACACACGTGCTTGCACACACAGGCGATTCCTCGGCGAGGTCTGCAGCGTGAGGAAAGCATTGCACGAAGGTCAGTTTCCTGGTTTCCATATGCACCATGGCTCCACAAGGTGCCTTCGTTGGGGGCAGCTGGGCGAAGGGTCCACAGGAACTCTCTGTACTACCTTCGTCACTTCTTGGGAGTCTAAAATTATTCCAAAATAAAAAGTGTTTGAAAATACCTCCAGAACCTGACCACTTCTTCCCACTTCCAGTCTGAGCTGCACCATCGCTTAGCCGGTCCCCCTGCAGCTCTCCCCAGGGGCCGCCAGCCTCTCAGGTGGACCAAAGGCCAAGTGCATCAATGACCAGGGGCCCTCCGTGGTCTCCTCGCCTGCACTGCATCTCCTCTGATCCCCAGCAGCCACGTGGGCCCCTTGGGTTCCCAGCATTAGGACACACTCATGCCTGGTTCTCCTGTGGCCACTGCCTTCTCCTCTTTCGGGTGTCAGAGACCACCTCTTCGGAGAGGACTTTTTGGAGCCCTCATCTACAGGACCCCCTCCAGGCCTGACAGGGGAGGGACACGGAACTTTCTAGAGTGGTGGAAGTGTACCGTGGGGGGGTTGTTGGTGGTATGGGTGCACACAGTGGCCAAAGTTCACCAAAGAGAACATGTTTGATCTGTACAGGTCAGATCTGTACCTTATGTAATTACCCCTGATTAAAAAAATACAGTCACGGTGTTGAAGACACTTGCCTATTGCGACTCTTCGATCATGCTATTTATTTCCTTCATGGCACATGTCATTGTCACCATCTTTTCCTATATGTCTCCTTGTGTGTTGCCTGTTTCCTGACGCACACATGCACACTGGCACACACTCCGCACACCCCCACGGTCAGCAGCCCCCCACGGGAAGTGAAGCAGAGGGTCAGTGAGTAAACGTCCGCCAGGCTCCCTGCCCTGGGGGCGTGCGGCGCAGTGAGCTCACTGGGGAGGATGTCAGATCTGTTTCACTCGGACCTCCCCTCCAAAACCCTCTTCCTGTGTCTTGGCCAGATCAGTCCCAATTCAGGAAGGTTCAGAGGACAGACCAACTAGCTCATTGGATGAATCCTTCCTGAGCACTGTGGGGCACAGCAGGGACCAAAACAGGTAGAGCTCGGTGCTTGAGCGTCTTCCATTCCGGAGGGAGACAGACACTCAGCACCTTGATGTCCCACAAGCCAGGAGATGAAACTGTCCAGCAGGTAAATAAAGAGGGAAGCATCTGGGTAGAGAGCCCATCAAAAGATAAACAACCCAGGCACATGCCTGAGGGAAGCAAGTTCCAAAAACGGAGGAAAGCAAGTGTTGGCGGTCTCGGCTGAGGCACATTTGAGAAAACCCAGGCAGGGTAAGGACCCCTGTTATGTGGGGACAGGAAGACCTGTCAGGCCTTGGGGCCATAATGAGGACTCGATTGTACTGTGAGTAAGAGAAAGCATGGGAAGGTTCTACTGGCCAGTGCTCTTATCTGACTGCAGTTCTAGGAGGATCATGTGGACAGCTCAGGAAAGGGAAAACCACAGGGACACAAGGGCGGTGGGGGGAGGTTAGGTGGGGGGTCACCACCCAAAGGGGATGAGAGGACACCTGGGATCGAGCAGGCAGCCATGAAGGTGTTAAGACCCCAACTATCCTTCAACTGGAGTGGCCACAGGATGGACTCCAGGGGGGGCATGAGCTACGGAGAGGAGTCAAAGTTTCAAGAGTTCCACCCAGAGCAACAGGAAGATTTGACGTTTACTCCAGAATAACTGAAATGTAGCCCACCTGGGGAGCAGCATCCTCAGGCAGGGAATCAAGAAGTTAGGACTAGCCAGCAGTGAAGAGGGACAGTCGGGCTGGTGGCCATGGGCAAGGGTGCAAGCAGCACCGCGAACTTGGGACCCACGGACGCATGGAGGACATGGGTCATGCACATTCAGTACCTCACCTAGGGGAGAGTCGGGGACACCAACACCGGAAACCAGAAGACTGAGAAGAATCCAGCCAAGAAGACTGAGACAGAGCCACCAATGCCATTGGTAGACCACCAAGAAAGAGTTGGCCCTAGAGGACAAAGAAAGAAAAGATTTCCAGAAAAAGAGAGGGCTAAACTGCGTCCTGGTGCTGGCTGGGGGCAGACCGAGTTGGGCTGCCTGAGGCCCCTAAGTGAGTGTGAAAGGAGCCATGTCTTCAGGGTGTGGGACGAAGGCCAAACTTCAGTGGGTCTAAAGGAAGATGGCGGACAGGTGCGAAGGGGATCGGTCTGCTCATGGAAGACATTGCAGATATCAGGGGCAGAGAAACAGGGTGGCAGTGAAGGGAGGTATGGGGTCAAGAATAGCCCTTTTTTCCAAGATGACAGAAGGGGCATCGGGTTATAAACAAACCCCTTGTAGGGAAAGAGGATCGGCGTCGCTGGACAGGGGACAGACGGCAGCCAAGTGTGCACGTACCCGTGGGGATGGTGGCTGCACCTGGGAACACAGACCACTTAAGAAATTGCATTTCCTGAAGACATTCATTACTTTCCAGCATAGGTACTGATTAGAAGTAACTTCTAGCCAAGTGTGTTATGCCAGCCGGGGACGTGTGCATAAGGGACACTCAATAAATATTTGTTGATGGATTGATTTTCCAGCATGGTTCCCACTGAGCTTGAACACGTAAGGTTCATTTATAATTGGAAGCATCTCGTTACATCTACCTAGCGAGCCAAAGTCCTTAAAAACAGTTTGCTTTCCATCTTGCTCCCACTCCAGCCAGTCCTCAGTCTGGCCCCAATTTAAATTATCACTTCAAAATTGGTGAGGCCTGAATTAATGAGATTTTCCTACACTCACGGCTTTAGATTAAAATCAATGCTATACCCAAATGCAAGTCGATGAAAAATAGTTAGGGAAAGCAGAAACTAATAAGCAACTCACTCACATTTTCCCGGGAGACGCGGGCCGAGGCTCTCCATCTTCCTGGCCGTCTCCCCCGCTCCTTGGCGTAGCTGGGACGGGCACATCAGACCCCATAGACCGACACCTCTCCCTTTGTCTCAGGGTGGGGGCAGGAGGGAATGCAAAGCCCTCCTCAGTCAGGCTTGTCGAACAAAAAGCAAACCCGTTAGGGAGGGGCTTCTCGGATTTCGGGGCGATGAGCGTGGATCTCCTACAGTCGCTGGCACATGACCAACATTTAGGGAACACTGACCTGCAAGGAACAGCCGTCAGCGCTTACAATGGCTGGAACGGTAAGTCAGGGTCCAGTTATCTCGAGTCACAAGAGGCCCTACAGCCGGGCACAGCTCCGAGCCGGGACCTGAGTTCTTTCCCTCCCTCTGATCTTGCGTCCCTGGAGCGCAAGTTTCGTCCTGGGGCCGTCACTGGCACAAGCCAGCACAGGTCAGTGAAGGGGAGGACTGCCAAGGCTGACTGGCTCTGGTCAGAGACGAACCCCTGCCTGAGGAGGGGAACACAACCCCAACTTGGAGACGGCGGGCACCCCCACCGAGCAGAGTCTTTGCCAGCACGGAGGGGGGCGCGGCAGAGAGCAGCGCTGGCTATGGAAACAGCCGGTTCGCACCCAACCGGGCCTTGCCAAGGGGCCGTCCCTTCCTCCAGGAGGAAGCTGACATTCGGAGCGAGGTGCCTTGGCCTGAGCCCCGTCTGCTAACTCTAAGCTCATTGTCGCCTCTCGGAAGGTCCTCGTGGGTCGGATGGGCAGCCCAGCGGAGGAAGAGAGTGCTCCCCAGACATGCCCTCCCCCGGCAGGCCCCGACTGACCACACAGCAACACGTGCCCGGTGACATCCACCCCCAGCCGTGGGTTTTGAGTCAAGAAAAGTCAGACGGAGCACCCATCGTGGTTGTGGAGACCAGATGATCTCAGAAGTTGGATCTCTAACCGTGAGACAGATGGCAAGTCAGGGACACAAAAACAAACCCTCCCTGGCACTGGGGGTGTGGCCAAGGGACAGAAGAGGCGACAGTTTTATTCAAAATCAGAATCTGGCCCCAGCTGTGCTTCCAGCCCGTCTATTTGAACTCGAGGCCAGACAAGGTCACCATCACAGTGACCACTTCTCTCTGCCGATGGAGGCCGAGCAGTGACCCCGGAGGACGGCGTTGGAGAACACAGTCGGAGATGGCCCTGGGTCTGTCCCTCCCCTCCCAGGTCCTGAGGAAAAGGAACAGGGGAGGAGGAAAGTTTCCTTTTCCTGAGCTGTTGGATGATCACCTGCCGTTGCCACCGACACAGATCACTTCTTAGCAGACTTCCTCCCTCACCACTTCCCACACCCCGGCCAGCGGCACCGAGCTCCGTGGGCAGAGGACACACGCCCTCCCGGCAGAAGGGAGGTCTGCGTTGCCGGCTCCCACGTGCCCTGGCTAAGCTGCAGAGAAGTCCGACTTCCACAGCCTTTCAACCGGCCCCCACTTCAGAGATGCTTTGCAGAACCCCTTCGTCTGGTTTACATTCTGTAAATGACAAGCCTGATCAGCACCCGGAAACGTTCTGGGGAGCACGTGCCCCGATCAGAGACGGGGGGTTGGAGAGCAAGATCCCCCTGCCGCTCGCCGACCCCACCACTTGTGGGGAGCCCACCCCCCTCCCCTGTATTAACCCTGACTGAATCCCCATCCCAGCGCTGCTTTCTAACCTCTCCCTCTGACACAAGGGCTGCCGATGCCATCTGCAAGGCCCCCGTCCCCACCCACAATGGGGGTCCAAGGAGACCCTGTTTCCACGCCAGCTCAGGCTGCCCTCCGGCCGCTGGCAATTCCCTTGGACCTCCATGGGCCCCTCCTCTCCATTATCACACCGGGACACGCCCAGAGACCCCTCCCCTCTCTTAACCGGAGTTCTGACTTAGCTGGGATCGCTTAGGAGGCACAGGGTGTTCAAGTCTGAAATGTGCCTCTGAACAGGCGAGTGGTATCTGCCCATCATTTATTTGCTGTAGTAAGATTTCCACGCATGGCTGGTGATTTTTCTCTCCTTAACAGATGCCCCAAACTTCCTGCCTCTTGTTCTGTGTTAAACCCCACATCTGGGCCATCTGTGTATCTGTGCCATTCTGCGGGACAGCTGTGTACTGGGGGGGGGGGGGGATGAGCCCGGGGAGCCGGCTTTAACCCTCGGGCACACAGGAGCTGCCTGGGGACTTCAGGTGACATCCTCCTTGACAGAGTGAGGCAGCGAAGTCTGCCTGGGAGGGGGACGTGAGAACCGCTTTGAAGATTACCAGCTGTGACATCCAACGGCGGGAGACAGAAAATGACAGTGGGCATCATCACAGGCACCAGCAAGCCTCCCGGGAAGATTCGGGGTCCTGTTGGGCCTCCCCAGCATTCCTCGCATGACTAGAGCAAGCCGTTTATTGCAAACTCACTGCAGGCTGGATGCCCAGCCTTGGGTGCATGAGCTCCCGGTGGTCCTCACCCTTCGAGGCCGACCTCATGATGAGCCCTCTCATAGAAAGGGTCTAGGAGGTCGGCTGGCGGACGTACCATCGTGGAGCTATCTAGTCAGTGGTATCGCAAGGACTTGGACGCGGGACTGACTGGCTTCTAGGCTGCCCCAGGACCCAAATCCAGCATCCTGGTGACCTGGAGAGCAGGCACACCTTTTGTGGGCCACAGTTTCCCTCTCGGCAGAAGGACAGCCTGAGCGAGGGGTGGGCGCTCTATGACCCCTCCCAGCTCGGGCAAACTCGAATTCCTGGAACGAAACTTGGCCAAGAGCAAATTGCCAACTCTTTAAGGCGGCACTTAGTGACGGGGCCCCACGCTGCTCCTCTGCTGTGCAATTTCCTCCCGCGGCAGGGATGGGCCATGACAAGGGGCAAGCTGCCTATTTCTCACTTGATAGCCCCCGACTCAGGCGGCACTCACTTCTAACAGTCTGACGACTCCACGGAGGCAAGTTGTTGTTTGGGAAGAGAGCTTGGCCGGGCTCATTCCACCCCCCACCCCCGCCTCCTGCTTCTTCCTATTTTTTCCCCATTTTTCCCCCTTAGTCTTTGCCTTTCCAGACTCAGATTTTCAAACCTGTTGTCAAGGCAACACTAGGTTTCTCTCTTTGCACTCCGATGTCTCAATGGGGGTATCCATAGCAACAAGAGTACCTTGCGTTTTCAAAGTCAGTGACCTCCCGACGCTTCGTGGGACTTGCGGAGGTAAATTAGCGTGCAGACCACTTTTCCCCACAGCAACCACTTTAGTACCTAGCACGCCTAACCAATGACGTCTGTAGCAGTTAGCTTTCACTGCGTAACAAATAACCCTACGGCTGAGCTCTCGAACTTATCTGGGGGCCCTCTGGCTGTAGACTGGGTCAGGATGGCCTTGGGTAGGGCAGTCAGGATCCCTTCCTCAGGGTTCCCCATTCTTCAGTGAGCCTAGGCGTTTTTACATGGAGGCAGCAGGCTTTGCAGGTAGAGGGAGATAGGGAGGGAGAAGACCAGATAGGGAGGACTCTTGAGGCTTAGGTTTGGAGCTGACAGGAGATCACTTCCATCACCTTCTACCGGCCAAGGCAAGTCTCAGCCCAGGCCAGACTCAAGGGGTAAAGCAACCGACTTTACTTTTTGATGGGAGGGATTGAAAAGCCACAAAGAATGTGGGTAGGTGGAGGGGAGGAATGACCCTTTTTGCAAACGATCTACCACACATCCCTCCACGTTTCCTGTGGAGAGATTCAGACATAAGACAGACTTGACACAGAGCGAATGGATCCCTTGGAATTCCCAAGACGGCCGGCCCCTCTAGAAGCCGCCCCAGACTTCCCTGCTGCTCACGGGCATCTTCGCTTTGGAGTTGCTTCCGTGCACGTTATCAGTTGACTCAAAGCATACAAGCAAAGAAGACAGTATGGTCCCGCGGGAAAGCAAGATCGCACCCCCAGGCAAGGGGACGTGAGCGCTGGCCAGCCCAAATCAACAGGTGACTGATGGCAGACCTCAGCCAGCCCCCCCTAGCCAAGAGGCAGGAATCCAAGTTGGGTCAACAGTCAGCAACTTAGCAAGAGCGATGGAGTGGTTTCCCATTGGGTGAAACCTTTTCCCCTGCGAAGCTCCGGCAGCCTTCAGAGCTCTATCAAAACTATTTAAAAAACAAAAACAAACAAACAAACTCTAGAGAGCTCAGCTTGCCTAATCTAAGGCCAGGAAAGCAGAAGTTTTGCAGCTTTCCACCTTACTACAGGAGTCTGCGTCTCTCCCGAGGCTGGTGAAGGAGGCTGTGCCCGGAGTGGTCCGGCGTGAAGGGTCACAGAGCACGTGGGGTTCACTTTCTGATCCTCAAGATTCTCTTGGTAGTAAGTGACCAAAGGCCCCCCAGGCGGGCTTCCTTCCAAAGGAATCCATCAAGTCGGGGAGTAAGGTCAGATTCAAGCAGGTGAGCTCAGATGTGGCCCGGCTGGGGTTTCAAGGGACATCAGCAGCCACACCTCTTGTCTGTCTGTCCCACTGATCAAGGACAAGATCTTTTCAAGGATCTTGAAAGATTCGTGAGACGTCTCGGGCCCAGTGTAGGAACCCCAACATTTCACTGTCCCAGGGACCAAGCTGGTACTTACAAAGGGAACAAGTGGCCAAAAGACGGGGGAAAGAAACCTCTCATGCCCCAGAACTTCTAGGGCAACGCGCCCTTTTCCACGGGCAACTTGAGGACCGTCCTGTCTGCCCATGGCTCCCACAGGGGAGGGACTAGCACTCCTCAGAGGCCAGGAGAGAGTTAACTCGCTTCTCAGAGGCTTAGTCACCCATCCCCCATCTCCCACTCCCTGCTCCCTGAGTCACTAAAGAAGTTCTTCTCCACCACTAAGCCTTCAAAACAGGAGCATTTCCAAATACACCACGCGTTCTAGCTTGAATCCCGTGGTGATTCATCCACTTCAAAATTCCCGCCTTCCTCCCACTCCATGAAATGTCAGGAGCTCTGTGTCAGCACCTCGTCTGTTCCCTGATCTCTGGTTTGAAAACCTCTTCTTTAGAAAGGTGGTTGCTTTAAACAGAAGCAAGAAAGAACATCACAGTGTGGAGTCATGACAGTCCGCAGAGGGAAGGAGTCAGACACACATGATTGATGGGGCTTTCTGGACGCTTTCTTTTTATTATTTTTTAATGGAACTCGCCCGGTGCATCCAGGGACAATGACGTTGAATTTACATTATCTCGCTCCTGTGGGGAAAACAGTGGCTGGAAATTGTGACCCAGAATAACCCCTGTCCAGCTTCGATTCCTCTCCCAGACGCAATAGAGAAATTGCAGTCTGATCTTTGTTAATAAAGCAGCTTTGTATGAAATGTACTTCAGCTCGGCAAGTTCAGCAGCTCCAAAGTCAACCAAAAAGCTGAGTGTCAAAATTGATTTATCTCTTGCGTTTCTAATGCTTTCAGATCATTTTCTAATTCACAAATGTGCTGATTTTCGGTGACAATGTTCCAGTTTTGTCTAAATTTAATCTGAGGAAATTGGGCTGGTAAAAGAAAGCCTGAGGCCTGGGGCCTCCTGGGTCAGGGAAGGTATTATTGGCTATTTCAGCAAATGGTTGCGTTTAATCCTGCCGGAAGCTTTTCATCTCCAGGGGCTGTGTTTGTTTGTTTCAGGTTGTTTTGTGCTACAGGTATCCTTCCTGTTTTGCAACACCATTGTGAAATCTCCACATTTGTGAATTACATCGTGACCTTAGAACAGCCAAGATATTTATCTGCACGTTCCTACATTGGCCCCCACCTCCAGCAAAGTGTCTCCTGCCCAGAGCAGGCTGTGGATAGCTGCCAAATGAATGAAATCTACTTAAGAATGCTCCTTCGATATCCTAATAAGTAGTCCTTGAATTGATAAATCGGATTAATCCTGAATTCTCCAGGCTGAGTTTTCGTGATGTACCCTGAGAGAGGGCAGCTCACTTCTCAGTTCTCAGGCTATAGGGAGAAAGCTTGAGCCAAAAGACAAACCCTTGGCACATTTAAAAGAAAAAAAAAAGTGCTGCCATCAATCACCTTCTCTGTATTTCTCAGCATACTGGTCTCCATAAGTCAACATACTGGGTTAAAATAATCGCTGGAAGGCATCTCTTCCGGCGACAGGGCTGGGATCAGGGCCGGCCGGCCAGAAAGCCTTTGCAGATGCCCTTCTCATCACCCAGGTCATAAAATTTTGGTGTGTGTCTCTTTCTTGTTTTACTCAATGTTCTCTAGACTGATTAAGGGTCCAAATCCCACACTTGGCAACATAATGACTCTCAACGAGCCCGTGTTCCTCTTTTCTCATCCATTGGTGCGTCTGCCCCCACAGAGAGAAGGCACTCCAGCTTCAAGAACATCCAACGTCATTGTTCTTCTGGTTAGAACAGAAAGCCTCTTACCAGGCCCCTGAAGTCGGCTCGAGGACCCTCTCCACACAGACTTCATCTGAGCACCAACTCAGAAAGCCTCGTGCCACAGGGACATCCAACGTCCTCTGAGGACATTACGGAAGGCAAGTAACCTCTCAGTGGCACGTGGCCCAGAGCTGTGCCCACTTATGGGCACTTAGCAGAGGACTCGAGGATGATCTTTCCTGGGTTGCAGAAGCCCTGGGATGACTTCGGAGTGGCTCGTGTCCCTGGAAGTGGCATGTCTTGATGTTTCACACCCTTTCTTGCAAGTGCTGAGCCGGGGTTTTGGAGGGGGAATGGGCCCTCAAGTATCCCGCTAACAACGGGCTCTCTGCTCCTTCACAAGAAGCCACATCCCCTCCGAATCAGCTGGGAAACAGAGAACAGACAGGAACAGAGGTCACCACTGTAAGAACCCCCAGGATGAAGGAACGACATGGGGCCGGGGTGTTAGGACCCGAGGACGCTAGCCCTCTGTACAGACTCTTGCAAACATTTCAGCCGTTCCTAAGAAAGAACTTGACCCCCTGCCACTCAGCAGGGGAAACCTTGAAAAGACGCCCCCTCCCCCATCAAGGCCTCCACCAATCATCTGCTTCTGGTAGATACTCAAGCCCACTCCAGCTTCTCTTTCCCGCAAGTAAATGAATTTAAAAGATTGCAGGTGCATTATCTCTACTAACAACAAAGACTTGGATTTTTATGTTGTCAAGGTAACACTAGCAGTCCCCCCCTCCCCCCCCCCCGCCAGCTCCTTCATGCCTACATTTATGTTTCCATAGTTACGAGAAACCCCTAGGTCTTCAAGGTAACACGCACTGGCCTACCAAAACTTTCAGGGTTGGGGCCGTGGCCAGTGGCGACAATCGTGCCCGTAACACCCCCAGTGCCTGGGTCTACTGGGTCCACCTTCCTCCAGGCTCCGGGGCTCAGCACCCCTCCCCGAACCTTCTTGTCCTGTGCACCTAGGAGCAGCTTCCTCCGTGACCTCTTGGGCCACTCCAGGAATCGGAGACGCTCAAAGTCAGAGTGGACTCCCAAAAGGGAGAGCCCTCAAACCACCAGACCGAATTTGCTGGACCCCGCTGCCGCCAGATCCACCGTGAAGAACTCTGCAGGGGCCGAGCCACCCTTCAGGGCTGGACGCGACAGAGGCCCGAGGACAGGGAAATTGGAGAAACTGAGATGTCTGGAGCCACAGAAGCACCTTGCCCTCGCTCCGTGACTCAGTTTCTAGGACCCAGGATTGAGTGTTTCTTCAGGGTTAACTCACACGGACCTGACCTTCCGGATGTTCTTACAACCGGGCCCACGGCGTTTTGTTTAAGCCGCGGGATCGACTGAGCACTTCTTTACATCACTCCGCGGCATTGCTGGCCTTTCCCAAGGTTTTAGTCCCTCCGGAATATTCTGGCGAATTGTTGGGAACTGCTGATCGGAGAACTAGAAGCAAAATGGCGTGTGGGAGTGGGTGTGCACGTGCTTGTGTGAGTGTGTGTGGGCGGGAGTGGGGGGCCTAATGGAATGACTCAGTACTATTGTCAGAGAAAGAGTGATGTGGCCAAGTTCAGAGATGAAGAGAGGATCCCTGCACTGCGGCAGAAGAGCCCGACGATGAAACTCTTCCTTGTCAACATCAACATCCTTACCAACAGTTGTTGCCTCCAGGCCCTCTGAAGAAGGCACCCGGCGGGGGATCCAGGGGACCAAAGACAGGAGCCCCAGCTGTATTCGTTTGTCACGGTGGCCATTACCACCGCCACAGCTGTGGGGCTGACACGGCAGACCTTTACTCTCTCTCCATCTGGAGCCACAGGTCCAAAAGCAAGGTGCCCGCGGCGCCCGGTTCCCCCCTCAGGGCTCTGGGCCACGACCAGTTCCACCCTTGTCCCTGGCCTTCAGGGGGCAGCAGGCCGGCAACCCTTGGTGCTCCTTGGCTCCGGGCGGCTTCC
>JAPYYJ010000960.1:0-14873 GCA_028533885.1 Nasua narica
AAATAATATCAAAACTGGTAAACGAATTTTGATTACTCCATTCAAGAGAAAATAAAAGGGAACCTTGAAAGGTGGTAATGTCTGGTGAGCCAGGGGGTAAAAAAGAAACTAGATATAATTCAGCAACATGAGATAGTTCAGAGCACTTACTATTTTAAGCCGCCACACTTAAGTCTCATGTCGCTGACTGGGGAAGCCCAAAAAAGATTCCAAGAGAGTTTCTGCCTCAATTCATTAGTCTGTGGCTCCAAAAAGAGACAGCTTTTCAATTTATTATATTAATTTTGGGCAGTCAAGGTATTTTTTTTTTCCCTTAGGGAACATGTAATTCAGAAATCTCATGGTAAAGATGTTCACAGTAGCTCTCTGCGTCTTAAGGACTCTCTGCTGTACTTAATCAGGAACGTGGCCATATAAATAAGTGTTCTGCTTCAGGACACAATTTTTTGAAAGTTGACCTAACCATACAGTTGACCTGAGTCTTATAAATCATACAAAAGATTTCAGACCAATTCTCGATACATCAATTTCCTGTACTGGTCTCATTACAGTTGGCAATTCAATATCTCTTACATCTTTGATGAGGGCTCTGAGTCAGTGGTTTGCAACAGAGCAGTGCTGGAAAACTGTGGGGACATTTCTGATTGTCACAGTAACTGGGAGGGGAATGCTCCTGGCATTTAGTGATCAGGACCAAAGGTTTTGACACTTTGAAAGTACAGGACAATCTCTTACAACAAAAACCACACCACATTTAGTACAGTTTTCAAATATTCCAATGAAAGTTCACATGTGCGAGAAACCTATTTATAACGATCTAAGTTTAGAATCTTATTTCACTTTACATGTTAACAAAAAATATTTTGTAGTTTTAATACAAAATAATAATCACTTTTCCAGGAATGCATCAAGTTTGTAAATTAAGAGAAAACACACACTTTTTGTTGTTATTTAGAAATTTAAGGAGTTGTTTATAGTTTATTATGATTCAGAAAATCGTGTAATTTGGCAATGCCACTCTGATGCTCTAGAACCAGTAACATATTTCTATCTATATCTGTGGCATTCTCATTCAAATAATGTTATGAGGAAGTACAAATATCTGAGTATTTCACTATGCTTGTGCCCAAGCATCTACATATCAAAACACACATTTTTTCATTATAAATTATTCTTTTATTCCTCCTTCATATTTTAGTTAAGATTTTATATTAATTTAAAAAAAATAGGGCGCCTGGGTGGCTCAGTTGGTTGGGCGACTGCCTTCGGCTCAGGTCATGGTCCCGGAGTCCCGGGATCGAGTCCCATATCGGACTCCCGGCTCTGCGGGAAGTCTGCTTCTCCCTCTGACCTTCTCCCCTCTCATTCTCAGTCTCTCTCTCTCTCTAATAAATAAATAAAATCTTAAAAAAAAAAATTAAAAAAATATGTACCGAGGTATGTTATATTTGAATTTCATTCTAAGTTAATACAGGGCACTGCAAAAATATCTTTTATAAAAAGGAGACACTGAATCTGATGGGGGTGAGAATCGCTGGTCTAAAATCAATCATGGTACCCTCAGTCCTCTCACCAGGACTGGTGGACCATGGGCACGTGACCCAGTTCAATGACACATGATGGAATATCCTGGAGGACTTCTGGGAAAGGTCTTCTTGCTCTTGGGGAAGAGAAAGAAATGGTTCTTATTCTTTCATGTTAATTTGTGATGACTCAAAGAGCTGTAATCATCTTGCTATGAACCTGAGGATGAAGTAAGCCAGTGACAAGGCAGATCCAAGAAAATCACAGACAGATGAAACTAGAGCCCTGAGATCCCACATCTGAAGTCCACCATACCTCTGGACTCTAGCTATGTAATATAATAAATTCCTTTATGCATGAGCCAGGCTGAATCAGGTTTTCTTTCATTTGCAGCTGAAAGCAACCAAAGAGAGCTGCTTTATAGAAATGACACTGGAAGGGAAGATGAAGGGAAAGTAGTGCAGCACAAAGAAAGTATAAACTTGGGACTCATATATTGAAGTTCAAATCTGAATTCTATGATCTACTAGCTGTATAACCACGGACAAATTACTTAAACACTCTGAGCCTCAGCTCCCTCATTTGTAAAATAGAAACAGGAATACCTGCTTTACCTGGCCATTATGAGGCTTAATGAGCTAATACTTACTAAGCTCTTAACCCGATGCTTGGCATGTTGCAAGCACTCAACAGCTGGTGGCTATTACTAACTATTACTATGTAGAGAAGGAAAAAGCACTCACAGCAGTCTGAGCAGTGATGTGTGTGCAACCCACAATTTTGGCTCCAGCCAAAGGTTTTTCTCCTTGAGCTCTCTTCCTCAAAGCCATCAGTGCAGGCATTTCTGAAAAGGCACAATACATACACAGCACTATTAGAGAGGAGGGAATGAGAGAGAAAAAATAAACAAAAGAACTTACTCTCTTAAGAGAAGATTCTTCCCCTGATCAGGTTCTTTGTTAGATTGGGCTTCTCAAGGGATCAAGACATTGAACCTGATTTTTCACTCTAGGGGACTTGCAGAGACAAATGCTTCAGAGTCCGGATGCCCTATATCCCGGTCCTCCTTATCTACTCTCTTTCCCTTTTCCTGGTAGAGGACTTCCTTCTAGACCCACCAGAGTTCACTCCCTCCCCCCAGTCTTTCCTAAGCTCGGATTTCTTTTGTAGTAAGTATTCTGTAAAACCACACTTAAATTTCACAAGCGACTAGACCCCAGGACATAAAAAGGGATTAACATGGACAAAAAGACCTAGGCAACTTGAGAAGGAAAAAGTGCTGGCTTTCTTTACCTTGTTCAGCAATTTCAATTTCTCTTCGTCCAAACTCTGCCTGTTTGATGTTCTTGACACAGAAGTCACTGCTTCCCTTAGAGTTCTTTTGCTGCTTATCCCTGGGAGAGGTCTCATCATCAGAGCTATCTGTATAGGAAGCCGCTGAAATGACAGAATAAAGAACCCTCAGGGGAAAAAACGGCTTTCTCTAAAATACCGAACCATGGAGTGGCCTGCAGCTTCTCTGGTCATCCACCACCACACAGATGTGCACCTAGATGGCAGGCACCTAAAATGGCACGGTGGGGCTGGCCGAAGCACCGCTTGTGGAAAGTGCTAGCCACAGGTCAGAAAGAGGAAGCCCAGGGAGGTTGCCAAAGACATTCCCCTCTAGCATTAACTTAGAATCTAGGGCTAAGGATCTTCAGAACGTGAGAACTTGACTATGCAAAAAAAGAGAGGTTACACCACAGTAGCAATAGGTTAAAGTTCTTAGTGCAAGAACATGGCCATTAACCTACGGGTTTCTCGGATCCGAGCTACCCTTCTCTGTCTGCTGCTTAGATGCCTGTTGTAATTTGTGTTTTAGTACAATAACTGAACAGTTAAGACCCAGAGAACCCATGGGAAAGTAATTAAGAACCACACAAAAAGTGTTTGTCCGACATAACAGAGCTTTCTTTTTAAGACTGGCTCTGATGAGGCTGAACTATGCCCGCAGACCCAATTAGATATTGACAATGAAGTACTCAGTGTGCTCTCCCTTCTTGCTGGCCTCAGTGGGTCTGGCAACAGGCATGATAGGTTCCCAAAGCAGTGGATAAATCCTTCTTTGGTATATTAAAATGTTCTGATGATTAATCCATTTAGCAATATATGCTAGAAGGTGGAAGGTCTCAGACTTGTGCTTGTGTCTAAGAGGCACCTGCTGCTACTCACATGATTAGCTGAGGTCTTTTCAGTCTTCATACAATTCTGTAGCTGCTAATCATTTGCTGGATGACTTAATTTCTTTCCATGATTTATGTTTAAGTTTTGGAGGATAGTTTCTTCCTAAATAGTCCTCAAGGTTTGTTGTGGGGTTTTTTTTGTTTTTGTTTTTGTTTTAATTTTTTGAAGGGCAGGGAAGGTTGGAGGATATAAAGTTCTGTCTATAAGGCATTACATATATCTCAATGGGATAAGAAGTATTTCCACCATTTTTAAGGGGGAAAAGCTGCAAACACTCAGAGCTCCTAAGGTCTATGGTGCTCTGATCTACTTACATCCAGAGAATTAATGCATTTCTGGGATTTCTTAGCAAAGGATCTATATCTGGGAGGGCTGTAAAAGGCAAGTCTGACCTTGCCCAGTTAATCGGGCATGGCACTACAAAATGTTTGGGCAGCAGGGGCCCGGGTGTCTCTCCTGGAAGCTGGAAAAGTGCCCTAGAGCAAAGTCCTAACACGAGGCAACAAGAATGAACACAGGCACCAAGGGAGGTGAGGGAATTAGTAAATCCCCAAAAGTACTTTTGTTCTTGAAAGAAATTAATCTGTATAAAAAGTCTGTGGTTCTCCCTCCTAGGGAGAACTCTTTGAGCAAGAGTTCAAAGTACCTTTGGCAACAGAGCCCAGAAATAGCTTCCTGGGCAGTCATCTGTTTCACTAATCAATACTCAGAAATAGCTTATGCGTTGGAGACTTAGGGGAACCATGCTTCTACCATCTGAGGGAAGAAAGATAATGGCCATCCCTAATCTTAACCATAATTTATAGCATAACTGCTTTTGAAGAAAGCGTTTACATTCAGAATATCCTGAAATTTCATATCCTTTTCTGAGAGAGAGGCATAATGATATTTATGTTCTCCAATGGCCACTTAAATATAATAAATATGTGTTATGGGGTCAGATAGACTTTGAAGTCTCAGTCTTTGTTTCTGGGTATATAAAAGGTGTTCCAGAACCTGATTAATAGAATTATTAATTCCTTCATGAATCCAGTCATCCACACATTCAGTTGTTCATTCAACAAATTTTTATTTTCTGTCTGCTATATGCCAGGCAGAGTCTAAGTACTGGGTATACAGAACAAATATGGATTGCCTTTATCTCCATGGAGTTTTCAGTCTAATAGCCAAGTCAGACATGAAATAACTAATTACAAAACTAATTGGAGTTTTTCTTTTCCTATGGTTGTAATATGTGCTACGAAGCTGACTGCATAAAAATAGGAAGATGTAACTTTCAGAGTCAAGTTGTTGAGAAGATTAAATAAGATAATGTAAGTATAGAGCTTAGCGAAATGCTTGGTATAAAGTAATTAAGCACTCAATAAATGACACCTGATATTATTGTTGGCTTTTGCAAATATTTTTAATTCAATACCAGATATAACCTTTTTAAAGGTTCTTACTCAGCTTCAGGATTTTGAATGGGAAAGGAATGACATGCATACAATATTATTTAGCAGTTTCTTTTTTTTCTACCTCCGTCATATACTAATCTAACCAAGCAGCAGGTGGCTGGCTGGCAGTTATGAAAAAGGTTGAGACTGGAGTCCTAACTCTACCCAGAATAGCATTCCTCTCCTATGCCTCTCTAGCTTCTAAGGATGAGTCAGGATAAAAAAAAAACAAACACAAACAACAACAACGAAAATAACCCCCCAAATTTCCTCTTTGGAGAAGCACTCCAATTTTTGGCTTGAGTTGTTTTTTTGTTTCTCTCTCAAGAAGAAATTATTATACCACCTCCCTACTCTAAAAAAACTCCCCAAATACAGTATTTTATTTTTTTCACAGTAGTCAACTGGTTATAGTTAGTTCAGTGTTTTTATTTGAGCCACAATGGATTTATTTTCAAAGAGTCCTTTGTGCAGACCTGTTATCAGGTGAGAAACAAATGTATCAGTTGTCTAGATTGTACTAATATGTGAATGCAAAATGCCTCACAGACCCACACCAAGAGAGTGGTATTTCTGCAAACACAGTGGAAAGATTATTCCTGAACTAGCATGACATTTGTTTTTTGAATCCATACTTATTCCTGTCACTATATTTAAAGTAGCACATTCGTGAAACTATTTGAGATAGCATCAAAGGTTTTTCCCTAAGAAATTTAGAGAAACCCAACACACATATATATATATACATGCTTGCACAGTTCCTAAAATGTTTACAATTGTCACACTCTGAAGCCCAGAGCCATAATTCAATTAAAAATGAACAACTGCTAATCAAGGCAAAAACCAACTGAAGTATAGTCTGAGCTCTAGCTTTACCTCTAATTGGTTGTGACCAATTTTCAGTTTATCCAACTGTAAAATAGGGAATATAACGGATCTTCTTTCTCCCATGTTCTCTCTTTCCCCTAACGACCACCAGAAAAATCTCATGAATAAATGAGAGTACAAAAAGGGTTCAATTTCTAGGCAGAAAAGTAATATAAAGTACAATATAACTTCACATGGGGTGTTCTCTTGTTTCATGATAACCCAGAATCAAAAACTCTTGAATTACTAATCCATCATCTATCCCATAGAACATGCAAACATATGTTCTATGGCTCAAGCCTGATTAAGCCTTACCTCCTAGCAGCTGTGATATTGTGGGTTATTGCTAGGAGAAGAAGCAGTCAGATTCCTGGATGAATTAGTCCTATTAGACTATTTTAAGTCAGACAATTCCTCTTAGGCCCAATCTATTCATTTGGCAATGGAAATAACAGTAGGGACCTGTGTGTCAATGTGCAGCAGATTTCATTGATGAATAACGCTCTAGAAATATGTGAAAAGCTATGTTAGCAACCAAAATACGAACAAACAAAACTTTGTTATTTGGAAAAATCTGAAAATATCTTTATAAGTTTTATAAGAACCAATCATGAACGAAGGGAACTTCAGCCTTCCTTTCTTATCTTTAACCAATTAACTCACTGCAAAGGCAGCTTTTTCAGAAATATATCACTGAGAATGATTTGACTTTGAAGAAGTCTCTCCTGCTCATTTGTTTTTATGAGGTTCTGTGCTTAAGAAAAGAGTGTCCAGAAGTTTGTTTCTTATAAACAATTTCAGGAACAATGCAGAAATTTTAGGAATTAATGTAGCCCTTTACAACCTGGGTTCCGCTAGAATTAAGCCTTAACTTAACGCCTTGAAGCATCCATAGAATATATCAATTAACTTCTCTCCTATCCCTCTGGAAGGGTGCTAGTTATGAACCATTCTTTGGAGAACTGAGAAAACAACGTCTCCAATTCTCTTCTGTGCTCTGTGATTCTGATGAGGAATCCTGCTTAAGAAAGGTTGATAGAGGCTTCTCAATGAAAGCATAGCAAAACTTAGCACTAGGATCTTTAGGTAGGGAGAATAGGCCATAAACCACCCAAACCTCCAGGTAACTTCAGCAAAACAAACATTCTGGATAGGGAGGTACCTTTTTTTGAAAGGTCATAAACCTTCTTCTAGCTGTTCACATACATAGTATATCAGAGACCTCAATAAGATTATCAAGTATACCTTTCACCAATATTTATTTATCAAGCACCTGTTACGTGTCAAGCATTTCTAAATGTTGGGAATAGAATAGGACAAAACAGACAAACCTCTGGTCTCATGGATCTCTTATTCAAGTAAGGGGAGAAACAATAATAAATTAGTAAAATACATAGTATGTTGTATGGTAATAAGTGCTGTGGAGAAAAATAAAGGAGGAAACTTTGATAGGGAATGTTGGGTGGGGTATTTGTACAATTTTGAGAACAACCAGGATAGGCCTCAATGAGAATGTAATCTTTAGTCAAAAATGAAGGAGGTAGGATACCCAGCTAGGGTATCCTGGAGCATCCCAGGCAAAGGAAATAGCAAATGCAAAGGACTTTATGCAGGAGAGTGCCTGGCATGGTTTGAATAAAAAACAGCAGCAAGGAGACTCGTATGGCTGGAGTGAAATGTCTAGCTGGAAGAGGAGGGAGGTTTGGGAAGGTAGCAATGTGATTAGAAACGTAATGGGATGATATAGGATTGTGTAGGCCATTGTAAGAACTTCAGCCTTTACTCCGAGTGAGACTGGGAAGTATTGGAGGGTTTGGAGGGGAGAACTGATATGATCTATTTCAAGAGAATGAATCTGGCTGTAGTGCTGTGAATAAACTGAAGAGAGGCAAGCTTGGAACTCAGGAGCTCAGTTTTTAAGACATGGAAGATTCCTATAAAACATCCACGTGAAAGGACTGAGCAGCGGTTGGATATATGGATCTAGTGCGTAGGGGAGAGATTTGAGGTAGAGATAAAAACTGAGGCTCAAATGTCAATACATAGTATTTAAAACTATGAGGCTGCATGAACTCATGTGGGAAGAGTATAAACAGAGGAGATCCAAGGATCAGTCTTGGGGCTCTCCGCCGCTACTTTCTGCAGTCACTTAAATGATAATGTGTGCTGAAAACGGGTTCCAAGTTTTTATTGACATGCATTTGCATATCTTCCTGTATTTAGGAAGCTGTAAGTCAATTCCGTATTCCTGGCTTTTCATTTGATCGATGTGGGGCATTTTCTGCATCACCTCATGTTAACTTCTCATTGTGAACATTGTGAACTTCTCATTGTAACTCTCTCTTATGAACATCACAGGCTGAAAGACCACACAAACAAATCACACAGGGATCAAAGCCTAGAAAGTAGGTCTCTCCTAACTCCCACTCCAGGCTTTGCCCACTGTTCATGTGAAGAAAACAAAAAACAAAAACAAAACAAGGTAATGGTGTATATGAAACAGCCGCAAAAGAAGCAAACATCAGGGCGCCGGGGTGACTCAGTCAGTTAAGCATCTGGCTCTTGATTTTAGCTCAGGTCATGATCTTGGGGTCGGAGGGATTGGGCTCTGTGCTCAGCGGGGAGTCTGCCTTAGATTCGCTCACTCCCTCTCCCCCTCACTCATCCCCTACTCTCTCTCTCTCTCTAAAATAAATAAATCTAAAAAAAAAAAAAAGAAGCAAACATCATTCTTAGGTTTCATTTTAAAAGCACTGAGTTTATGGAAATAACACTTCCTATAAATTATTTCAGACCATAAATGAAATATTATAGCCATAGACATATTTTTAAAAGGACATTTAATCTGGAATTTATCCAGATGAGGATAACCGGGACAGTGGGATGCCCGGAAAATGGGGATTTTTTTATTTCTATGTAAAATCATTAAATTCCAGGGATTATATGAGAGTTGATAAGGCTAAATAAGTAGATAAAGCAAGAATCACCCTATCATCTAGAATGCTCCCAAAGAAACCAGATGGCCATTTGGTAGTGATGCCAACAACGTAATTCTAGCATGCAGTGGGAAGCTGAGTAATTGATCTTAAGTTATTTTCTATTTCCAGAATGGTTTGACTCCATGCTCTTGAACTTAATATCCTTAAATGGATATAGAAGATTGACAATTTTTGACTATAAAAATGGCAACTTCATGTAGTTCAACCAAAAAGGTCCAAGTTTTCCAGGGTGACATCTGTAAATATCACTTACCAATGAACTACAGTAGGCATATACATGTTCACTTAGAAACCAAGGGCATCAGTCACACTTTCTTAGTAAATAAATATTTTATAGGTACCCTCCCTACATGTAAAGGTTCAGTAGGAAGGCAGGCATTGGTTTTCTCTGCAGGAACACAACTAGAAATATAGATCTAGTATGTAGGGAGAAGACTGAGCTGCCATTAAAATTTAAGTATAGTTACCGTTTAGTATCAATCTTTATATAATATGTACAAACTCACAGTCTAAAATGTTACACCCCATTTTATAATTCACATTTTCACAATTATTATGGCTTCCAGAGTTATATTAACTAGTTCATGAATTCTCAACACTGGTTATTTTAGCAGAATAAGATAGGTACATAATTTTTATACATATCTTTACACAAAAATCCATAGGGATTTAAATCATTCTGTTATGGAGGTAAGGGAGAGTAAAAAGAGAAATATAACAGTGTAAATAATAATCCACCCAACCTAAAAGTTATAGCTTCCCAAACAAACTTTCTACAACTTTATATAACAAATACTACTTTCCGATCTGTGTGAAGAACAAACAAAATTTTAGGTCACAATGAAAAATTTCTGAAGATGATTACTATTTATAATGTGAAGAGATAACTAGAGCAACCATGCAGCTTCCTATTATATTCTAACATAAGAGCAAAATAAAATAGCTCCATATTAGATCAGCTACATAGTAGGCATTGCTGCACGAATGGCCAAGGTCTTTAAGTCTTGCATGGTAATAGCTCATCTGGCATTAAATGATAGCTTCAGAGCCCATATATTTGAATTAATGCCACTGCAAAGGAAGGAAGGAGTGACAAGCAATACAATGTCACAGCTTAGAAGAGAAAGCAAAAGGATCACTGGAACTAGGACCCACTTGAATGTTTCCATTGTTTCTTGGTGCAATTAAGGCTTCTCCATTAATTTGCCAGTTCTGAATAGAGGGATGGGGAATTCCTCTTTTATTTTCAAAGAATGGAAAACAACACAAGTCTTTATAATGCTGTTCAATGAAGGTCATCAGTGAATGTCATCAATAAGTTACATATGCCCACCCTCTGAATAAATCAGAAATTGGGGTTGTTGATCACCTTCTTCTGCCTTTACTGGAAGAAGAGATCTCTATTAGGTTCCACTTTGAATCCTCAAGGAATCCAAAGATTCCATCTAGAATTTTGGTCTAAATTTCGACTGAGAATCAAAGTGTCTATTTCAAAGCACATATTTTATGGTGCTTAAATAGACAGGAGGGTCCACTGATCACACTTAATTAGCCTCCGCAGGCGGGTCCCCAGTCGCTCAGTACTCACCTGAGCTGTAGCTGTCAGTAGATGACTGAGAAATGGAACGAGACAGAGAGCGACGTCCAATTTTGGTGGGACGTTTGTTGAATTCTTGCTTCTGGTCAGCAAATTGGATCTGCTAAGAAAAAGAACTCTAGTTATATAAAGCAAAACAACTTTCATTTTGAGATAGCAGTTGAAGGCTTGCATTATAGGCTCTTGCCTTCCTTTGCAGTTGATCTGGTTGTACCAACCCATACTGGGAATGTTAAGACTTTTTGGAAAGAATGATTTTTCTATTCTTTACCCATTATATTTCTATCAAATTTAAATCTTTAATCAACTCTGGCTATATAACGTTTACAATAGAATTGTAACAAAAAAGGAGAATGGGACGTTCTGGTTAAAATAAATTTTTAGAAAGTTGAGTCATATTCCTTTCTATAGTTTTGCTGAAAATTAAAGCTGGAAAGAAGCTTTGAGACTATTCTAATATTCGCATATCTAGATGAGAAAACTGCAAGGTACAGAAAGGCAAAGTGACTTGTCTTCAGGTTTTAAAATTCTTAGGAAATGGGATGGTATAATGAAAAAAAAAAAAAGATAGGCTTTCCACTCAGAACTTTCTGAAACTGCATTCGAATCCTGACAATGTCTCTCATTAGCTATGTGATGTTGGTCAAAGGGCTTTTGTGATCCTCACTTTCTTATAAATACAGCAAAGACAAAAGTATTTACCTCACAGGTTTTACAGAGGGTTAAGTGAAACAATACATGTAAACTGTGAAACACAGCAGTAGATCCGATAAGTCCACTCCCGATCCCCACTTCTACAGTTCACTGTTCTTATAGTAAACATTAATTTATTATTTTTAATGTTTGGTATCACAAAATACCTAAAAATCACAAGACTGGTCATCTGTTAACTACAACATAACAGACGTAGAATGAGTAGATAGAGGACCGGACTGACTATGCATAGACAGCAATACTCTGGAGGTTGCATTTTGGACCGATATCTGACGATTTTCTTATACTTTCATCTCTTTCTCCTACTGTTGGAGGTTCCAGCATTTTACAAAGCAAAGCTCAAATAATTTATTCAACAAATGACGTTTTTCTTTCTCTCTGATTGAATGTTTGTATAATTGCTTCAGTTGTTCTGGATGCAGGTGGCGTGGAGGCAGGAAGGATCAAAGATCTGACAACTACCTTTCATGATAAAAAAAAGATGGTTCCTTGGTGGGCAGAAGACAGACACAGCCTACCAGAATGAAAGCAGCAACTGAGGGCTCTATAACCTGCAGCTGGAGGCAACTACAGAGTCATTTGAATATTGAGACCAGGAGACTAATGCCAAACAACATTAGCTTACAATGCCTTTTAGGGGAATTCATAGCATTTTCATAGCTGTAACAACAAATGAAGCCTGTGTGAGTACCTTAGAGTTTGCAAATTGTTTTCAGTAATAGGAAAATTCATTGGTTCAGAAGCTCTTTGCAAAGTGAAAAATTGGCAAAATTGACCATTTTGCTAAAGTAGCAATTTATTTCAAAAAGATACAGTCTTCTTTCTATGCACTCCCACGAGATATACATGAACTTCCTTGTACGTCTCGCACAGCATTTATCACATTGAATATAAGTATCTACCTGCATCCTCCATAAAGACAGGAGCCGTACATCTAATTCACTCTTCTATCCTCAGGAACAAATGCCTGATACACGGTAGGCAATCACATGTTCAAACAATGAATCCGAAGTAGCCTATTCTAGCTGCACTGTCTGTATTTGGGTGGATATTAAGGAAATATGGTAAGCATAAGCCAAATCTAAAGTTAAAAGAATTTTCAGGGCAAAAAAAAAAAAAAAAAAAAAAAAGCTGGGCAGGGGAAGGTGGGAGAGAAGACAGGGAGGGGATAGCAGTCACGCTGACAACTTTGGCTTTCATTTCACCATCCTTGTTCAAGACGATGATTTTTTTTTAAGAGGCCCATCTAGGAAAAGGAGTAATAATTGACTTTCCAAAGGCCGGGATGAGTCACTAACTTCAGCAGTGCCTCCTTTGAAAAAAAAAAAAAAGTAACAGATAAACCCTGCCTCAGATATGCACCCCCCTCCCACCCACACACCACTGGAAGGGGTAGGGTCGTAGCCTCGGAGGTGGGTGGGTGCACATCGCTTTACCCCAATCACACTAACCCTTGGAGCTGTCTGGCTGCTTATCGGCTCAATCCGGTTTCCCCAAACTGAGCTCTCTTTTCTCCAGTCTTCTCCATTTACAGTAATTCCTCCCGCCAGATCTTTTGGCACCAAAGAAGACTGGGCGACACTGACTTTCTCCACTCAGAAACACAGGGTTCTAAGTCTTGGTTACTCATTAGACACTGACCTCAAAGATAGAAGAATATTAGAAGGAGACTAACCACTTATATAGAATTAGTTATATACACTTTTCCCAAGAAATAAATGTTTGTCTTTTGCCGACGACCAGAACACAGGGCTTAAGTAGGTCATCTCTCGGGCCCAACTCCCAATTCTCCTTAAACGTCATTACATTCTTCACCCCGTAATACAGTCATCTACCCACCCCAGGTGGGGTTCTCTGGTACATTCTCGCCCTATCTTTTCCACTTCGTGTGAAATCAGAGTCCTTTAAGGTAACCCTCCTTTACCATATCAGAGAGAACTGCCTAATTCCAACAGGCAAGGGAGGGAAAGAGAGTGTTAGGAGAGGGGCAGCTCACCTTATGCCAGAAGCAGGGCTGAAAGCAGCAAAGGAAGGGGAAAAGCAGCTGGCCTATGACAATAATGGCTATCGCGGCAGCAAGCCTGGTTAAATAAGAGCTTAGCCTCACCTGGGCTTTAATCCCAGAGTTGCCATTGACAATGTATTTCTTCTTGTTGCCCAGCATAGTGACATTACCAGCCCTACTGCCACCTCTCCGGTCCAGGGACCCTTGTGGCTAGGCCTTTAAACTTTCCTCATCAGCAGTTCTGTTGGCTCTGGTTCCAGCTAGGTTTTTTTTGGGGGGGGGGGGCACTGCTGCCTCCCTGGAATCCCTGAAGCAGCTCCAACAACCCCTCCAGCAGTAGAGCCCATTTAATAAGGCATTTCTGTTAGTGGCTCATCAACCATTCCTAATTCTGGTAGCTGTTTTGCTTTTTTTTTTTTTTTTTTTCCTAAACACCTAATTACATGGATCCTCTGACCTCTAAACCTTAACAAGTCCCTTGACAAGGCCCAACTTGCATGCGCATAACAATAGCTTATTTATATAACCCGTGCACTTTTTTGCCTGCTATAATTAACTTGCTAATTAGGTTCCTTTTTAACCTTACCTCCTCCTTTTCCATGTCAGATGATTTTAGTTAACCTAGTCTCATTAGAAATAAATTAACTACAGAGTCACTAAAACAATGAGGGAATTTATTAAGAAGGTAAGAAAAAAACGGTGCCAAATGCTGAGGCAGCCTCTCTACGTGACACCCTGTGTCCTTGGGTTCCTCAGGCTGAGGACAGTGGTTTTAGCTGTCACCAAGGAAATCAACTTTCTCAGCCCGTTGCTTTACTTTTAATTGTGCATCTTTTACACAGGTTTTGACATATGGTTCCTAGTCCCATCTCAAGATTGTTGCTGATTAGGTGGAGTGACTCTGTTTTTTCCAGTTTTTCAAAAACTGTGTTTCGTGGGAAGTATGACTACAAAGGAGAATTTCCTATTTCCTTAGAGCCCCAGAATCACAATGACCTTGTTACATATCAAATAAAGAGCCAAATGAAAGGGCAAAGAATCACATTATTTATTTGTTGATTTCTGGAAGGGACCCAGTGAATAGGAAAGCTACATTCGACTGTATGTTACAGAGACCGGGTGGGAATATGATTTGAATTCTTCCTTTTAAAAAAGAGACTGCTTGTTGAGCACAAGAAAGAACATAAAATGGTAGTTTTTTGTTTTTGCTTTTTTTTAGGATAATCTTTATTTTGAGAGAAAAGATCTCTGGAAGAATGGAATAAAGGGAAGAGAGCTAATATTTATTAAGTTTCTACTATGTGGGGTGCCTCGGTGGCTCAATGGGTTAAAGCCTCTGCCTTTGGCTCAGGTCATGATCTCAGGGTCCTGGGATGGAGCCTCACAGTCAGGCTCTCTGCTGGTGGGGAGCCTGCTTCCCCCTCTCTCTGCCTGCCTCTCTGCCTACTTGTGATCTCTCTCTCTCTCTGTCAAATAAATAAATAAATAAAATCTTAAAAAAAAAA